>JAEQML010051761.1:0-44609 GCA_016904865.1 Pissodes strobi | reverse complement strand
TGTTTTATCGTTATTAATTTTGATGTTCCAAGTTTCTGCCCAGTCGTGTATGGAATTTAGGTGTTGTTGTACATGTATTTTGAGTTTTACTGTGTTTTTGAGTGTCGAATATATGCAGATGCCATCTGCATATATTGAGAGTTGTACGTGTGGGTGTCTGGGTACATCCGCTGTGAATAGCGTGTATAGTGTTGGGTGTAGCGGGGAGCCCTGAGGGACTCCCGCTTCCATGTGTCGTGTGGTTGATAGTTCAGAGTTTATTTGGTGACGAATGCTCTTTGTTTTAAGAAAGAAGCAATGAGTTGTATTATGGGTAGTGGCAGGTTATGTTGTGTGTATAGTTTGTGAATGAGTCCCTCATGCCACACTTTGTCGAAGGCTTTTTCGATGTCGAGGGCTACAACTGCGGTTGATGCCCGCCTTTGCAGTCCTCTAGTCGCATCCCCAACCAGCCCGGCAAGCTGGAGCTCCGTGCTGTGGTTTTTTCTAAACTCAAATTCTTCATTTGGGCTTAGAATGTGTTCTGTTATGTGAGTGTTTAATCTGTTTAGTATGAGGCATTCTGTTAGCTTGCTCAAGGTAGCGAGCAAGCTAATAGGTCGCCAGTGTTATGGGAATGTTAGATTCTTGTTTGGTTTTGGGATGAAGATTATTTTTGCTTTTTTCCATTATGCTGGAAAGTGTTTCAGTTGTAGTGTTTTGCTTATTTATTATGTATATTAGTTTTCGTATTGCTACGTCTGGTAGGTTTTTGAGTTATTGGTTTTGTATGTTGTCTAGTCCTGAAGCCTCTTTTGGGTTTAGTTGTGCAATTAATTGCGCAACTTCGTCGGTGTTTGTTTGTTGTGTTTCGTCTTCTGGATGTTCGTTAGTTTCGGTCATGACTGCTGAGTGGCCAAATTGTTGGCACCTGTGGCACTGACAACTACTGGCATGCAGTTTATACGAGTTTTGTTGAGGAGGTTACTGTCGCTTTGGGGAACTAGGACTTTTAGGAGTTCTGTTGCGATGTTTGTCCTTGCTCCGGTTTTTAGCCAGAACATTTCTTGGAGGAATAGCCCATGGCAATGAGATCGTCCTTGATGTCCGACATAGGGATGAGAGGGTCGGGACTCTTTATTATGAGGTTTAGTTTCCTATTCTCAGGTAGGAAATAAGAGTGATATGGGTATTTTTTGTTGGTTAAGTAAGTGGTGATTCTTCTGCGATCATCTGGGGTGGCGGGGGTGATTAGGATCCCCAGCCTGGATGTCTTGACGTCTCCGAAATTCATTTTCGAGAACGTCATGTCTTGATGTATTATTACCCAGTGCTCTGGGCATCTGATGCTTATGGGCACCACATCGGATTTTTTGACAGTTTTCGGAGGCTTTGAGTCTGGGGGGCTACTCCTAGATGTTTGTTGATCGACTCCTGTGTAGTCACATTTGTCGATCTTGAAATATTTGGCCTAGGGGTTGGCTTATGAGCTTGGATTTGTAGAGGGCTTTGTGCCCTAGGCCACTTGAGTGGCGAAAATTCCCTCTCTTTTGATGGTGGCTATTCGGAGTCAGGAATGGTATCCATTCCTTCCTCCAAGGGGGGCGGCTGCGACTGCGGGGTGCGATTGTGATATGTGAGTGTATGTGTTAGTGTTTGTCTGTATATTTTCAGTGTTTCTGTCAATCATGTGTAGTGTGTCCATTAGTGTTTCTTGATATTTGTCTTGATTTGAGCGTATGTTTCTATTGTTTTGTTAGCTTTGTCTAGGTCTCTTTTGAGTTGTACTATTTTTTCAGTTAGTTTATCGTTTTCGTCTTGTAATTGTTGGATATGTTCTTCAAGTCTGCGTATGTGTGTCTGTTGTTTTTCAAGTTGGTTGTCTTTGACGGTGTGTTTTGCCATGTCTCTGGCTGCTTCTCAGTTAAGTGATAATTGTGTTGTGTTTGTTTTTGAGTGTGGTTAGGTGTGTAATTGTTCAATTACATGCTGTTTTAGCTGGGTTACCTGCCTAGGATCACTATTTTTCCTCGTTCTCTCCTTTATTTTCTCTTCTTTGGCCGCTAGGCTTATTTCTTTTGCTCCTTTGTCAGTCATGCTGAATTTTCTGCGTCTTTCGTGGCGAGGTGCATACACTCGAAGTACGACCGGTCGCCACTTAGAACCGCCTTCTCTTTTCTTTTGTGTTGGGACAATTCCCAAACGATTTTCCTTTAATATTTGCAGGCGCAATGCTAAACATTACATCTGCCGTCGCAGCGTCGGAAGGCACTGGCACACACGTGTTGGTTTTCGGAGCGAGTTTTAGACACGTCTTGCTATTGCGGCAAACAGCAGCAGGACATTGATCGACTTACACCGATAAGGGAAGATTGGTTACAGAACTTGTTTTAGCAGAGATACCAAAGTTTACTATCTCGGATTGATATTTTGAAATTAGACTAGATTTTTAAAACTGAAAATCCAAAAAATCACCAACTCATTTTCAATTGTATCGATGCGATTTATAGTGTCTATATTGCACTCATAACCTTCGAACCCTTGAAAATTTATAAAGATCATATCAGTAAAAATATTGAAGAAATGCGGGAAAAACTATACGAATCACCAACACAGGCAAGTTATCGTTAGTGCTATAAATAAAATAGAAAATGATTATAGAGAGTGTGTTAATAGAAATAGGGGTCATATTGATCAATTGTTAATAGTTATTTATCAATGAATTCGATTTTCATATATTTTTTTCTATTTTTAAGGCCTAATATCTCAAAAAAAGGCTTATCTAAACAGGCAAACTATATATTATTGGGATCGAAGAACTGTGCCCTTTCAACACGTGAACCCTTATGCGGGGTGGGGTGTTTCATTTAAAATATCATAGTTGAAGATAGTTTGTTTAAATGTTTTCTTAAAAGTGCAGAGTTACTATCCCAAACCCCAACTTATAAAGAGGGTATTAGTCAATTTTTTTAGGTAAAGCCTATTCATTAAAAAGCACCTTTTACTCTGAAAAAGTCATATTTGGAACAAAACTGCAACAGTGCCAAAAAATCCCTAAATTTGCTTTTCACATTTTGACTAGGACCCTTTTAAATTTATCAAATAAATAAGAAGACAAATTTTCTGGGCAAATTAAATTTTATGTAATTTGCCGATATTAATTTACTACCCTGTATATACAAAATATACCCCCTAATAAAAACACGCGGTAACCTTATCCATAGGCCATAAAATGTGCCCTAATGTTCTGGAAACCGCATTAAAATATCTTTTTTCAGATTTGTACTAAACATTTTTCGCATGCGTTTCAAGTGAACAGTACTTGATTGGTTGAAAGCGTATGACTGTATTTATTGGCATTTGCTTTTATTTCAAATGGGGTCCCTTTGATGCCAGTATCATGTATAACAAAGCTATAATAAATGTTTTGAAGCTAACACGATTACCGACAAATTTATTTCCGATATATTTTCGGGCTTTTGCACCTAAAAACGACACTTTGAAAATAAAAATCGTTTAAAACGCAATTATAAATTGCTCCGGTTCGGTATCTGCATTTTAATTTGAAAATATCGGTCTAAATTAAAGCCGATTAATTTGCTTATATACGCCGGAATTTTCAGTATTTGCAGGTGTATTATACTTTTATTTTATTTCCCGATTTAACGGTTATATACGGCCCCAATGCGGGGGCCAAAAGTAGTAACACCGCGTTAAGTATTGGGAAGTAATGGTCGTTAAAATCGCATAAGAATCGTATATATAGAAAATTCGTCGGAAGGGTAAGAATATTTATGACAAAAATATTGACTTTAGTGATAGTTTTATTTCCTTGGTACTCTCCCTTACTTGGGCATATCCCTGATTTTCATGCCTTAAATTTTTTATCGGATATTCCAAGGACAATTGTATTACATACAATTTTTGAAGAAACTTTATGGACAGTCTTCCAAACCATATTGAAATTGTTAAGAATTGGAGAATGGGGAGTATTTTTTGGGAGTGTATATTTTTGAAAAAGAAGTAATTTCTGGTCATTTTAGCGCGGAAAAGGCCTCAAGGATTGGAAGAAAACAATTCAACCGGGAATCGATCGTTATTATCATATTTGCCAGAGTATATACTATAGTAATAAGTGTCTCCAATGATTACGGTTAAAAATACAGAAATTTTCATTCTCGTCTCGTTGTGGTGGTTCAGTTATCTGATGGTTTAATAATATCTTATTACTTTAGTGCCCTTTGGAAAGAACAAAGGGGATTACACAGGTGCTTGCCCCATCTAGAAGTGAATATTTAATATTAGGTGGGTTTTAGTGGCTTAATATTCAATTTGGTTGTGAACAACGTAACCTTGCTTAATATTTTTGCACCTGAGTAGCCTCGTAGTTAATTAATTTTATTAAATATGTACCTTTATGGGTATAGTGAATTCTAATTCCAATACCTATATATCTCTTTCTTCAAGCAAGAAACAATAAGTCTGGGAAAAATGGATGGAGGTGTGAAACCCAGATGTGACGCCATAACCATGCGCAGTCTACCTCAGCGCTTCCTTGTAAAACGACTAGCGGATAAATTCAGCTTGCAAAATACATTCCCCACTTGTCGGAAGGCATCGAGTGTTTTCGTTAGATTGCGTTCCTATTTTACCTATGTCTTTACGACGCAATAAATTGCTTACAACTGCCCTGGTAGTTCAATAGATAAGATGCTAGATCTCTGATTCGGCGGCCCGGGTTCGATTCCCGATGGGGTTTTTTATATTTTCATCAGGTTATATTGTTAAAAAGTTTTTTCTTGATTTTGGGCATGCCTTGGGTTAGTTTTGGTTAGTTTCTGTTAGTTGCGCCCCTGCAGCGAGCGAAGCGAGCGGAGGGGTATGCGTGAAGTGTAATATTTGACATTCTAATGCAAACGTTACAAATGCAAGCATTAAACAATGCACGTCAGGCGGTATCTGAGACGGGAATGTGTTTTTCAGACTGTCTGTTACACTAGCGTCTCGCCGCTATAGGGAGCCGTGATCCCGACTTCTGCCGAACGGCACAATTTATGGCGCTACATGCGTTTTTTTAATGTTTACATTTGTATTTTTACATTTTCACTTCATAAAATGCCCTCCGCTCGCTGCGGGGCGCAACCAACAACGACTAACCCAAACTAATCCAGGGCATGCCAAAAAACAAACTAATCTAATAAAAAAAAAACTTGCAAGGACCGGACGTCGAACCAATCACTTTGCGTTCTAGAGACGCGAACTTCACTACTGAGCCAACCTCTCACATTCCTCTCACAAAGTTGCAAGGACCGGGCGTCGAACCGATCACTTTGCGTTCTAGAGATGCGAGCTTCACCACCTGAGCCAACCTCTCACATTCCTGTTTTTTTTTCGAAAAGTGTTATACAAACGCGTGAAGAGAAAAAATGTATAAACAACATTGTCGAGTGGTCTTCGGCATGAGGCTTCCCTTAAACGGCGAGACGCTAGTGTCTGTAACCATGAGTGTAAAACGTGTCTTAACCCAAATAAGTGGTTGCCTATATTCAGGCGTCACGCAGCCTAAGGTGGCATTAAATTTTCATGTCGATGATGTCGATATTGGATATGTTTACACATCAGTGTCTTGAGCACTAGCAGACTCGCTCAATGTTCTTTCCTCTCATTACTTTTTAATTTAAATTTACCAGTTTTCATGAGTCTCTTTAGTTTTCGTAAAAGAAACGGGGTTGATTAGCTTATACAAGTCTAAAACGAGATGGAAACAATCATATAAATTAGCACCTTCGAACAATTAACTATACTTTATTTTGATCGTCACTGTCTGGTGGAAGGTAATTTTGGCCGTATACCATCAGAAAACGCCATATTGTTTTGGTTGGCTTTGACTTTTTTTAATGTAACTTTCATTGTCTTAGTTAATTTTATTTGTATCATTTTATTTCAGAAATCGAATTGTCATGTGGCTTTGATATTTTGCCTTGCGCGTATCTTAGAGGTTAATTTTTATGAGTCTATACAACCAGCAGGAATGTGTGCTCCGATTAGATATATTATCTATCTGTGATTAATAAATATTACTTGATTTTAAAACCGCTTGCTTGGTTGTCATAGTGCAAAATAATGGAATATGAAAACTCTACCAGAATTAAAAAGAAAATGTGGCATGAGGATCATAGGGACTGGATGGCTTACAATTTGGAAGGGAACTTCCGTGGAAGTTGCAAGTGGTTTTCCTCCTATCATCTCCATCCGTAGAAATTGAGCAAGGGTCACTCTTCAAATGTCAGCCATTGCAAGTAACAGTGTTTTTGTCTGGTGCAATAATTTGATGCAATATCCTTGTGAGGGATCTTCTAACAGACTCAATGTGTGTGGCAGTACATTTCCATTATCTATATTATAATATTTCTATAGTGCCTGGATACATTCAGTGACTGGAATCTTCAGTGTTTTAATTACAGGCGAGTTGCCTTTTGTTTTTAATCTGTCGCCATTTTGCTATCATCACAATGGATGGTTTCCTTGCAGAGGTTCAGTCTCGTCCACCTTTTGAGGTAGCGTGGTTTTTAAAAACCTTTTTGATTTGATATTTCATTTTTCTTCTATGCCCGCAAATGTGTCTTGTTTGGGGTTTTGAGTAAAAGCCTTGAATATGTTGACATTTCACAGGGTTTTTATCTTCTCTAATTGAGGAAGATTGTGCGCAGAACGCGCTTTAAAACACCTTTAGGCAAAGCCTACATTTTTTTGTTACTTTTTAACATTGGATTAAGTTAGGTTGATTGGGTTAGTTTGGGTTAGGGGAAGTCGACTGAAACGGCTCTCCATTCTGTAGTTAGAAGGGCTGAAAAGGCAATAGAAAACAAAGAAATGGCGCTAGCGCTCTTCTTTAACGTAGAAGGAGCTTTCGATAAGGCTAAAACGAAAACTATCTGTCAAGCCCTCCAGGTTAAGAGAACACCAGTTCATTTGGTCAAGTGGGCAAAAACGGCACTGGAAGACCGAAAGATCAGCGCCACGCTGGGAGAAGTTCGCGTGGAAGCCGGGGTAAGAGGGTGTTGCCCACAAGGCAGCTGCCTCTCGCCACATTTGTGTTGCCTGGTGATGGACAGCCTCCTGAGAAGGTTAAATCTTGAGGGATTCTACGCACAAGCATATGCTGACGACGGGCTAGTAATGATCACGGGCAAGTTCGTGAGAACGGTCTGCGAGCGTATGCAGGTGGCGTGTCGGATAGTTCAAAGTTGGTGCGAGGAGAATGGTCTCTCAGTAAACCCAGCGAAGACCGAACTCATTCTCTTCACAAGGAAACGAAATCTAACAGGTTTTATACATCCCATACTCTACCAGACGAGACTGAGCCTAAGTCAACAAGTCAAATATTTGGGAGTTATTTTAGACAGTAAATTGACGTAGAAGGCACACGTTGAACAGGTGGTGAATAAGACAACCGCGATTATGTGACAACTAAGGAGAACGGTAGGTAGGAAGTGGGGTTTAAAACCTTACATCCTCCAGTGGCTGTACACTGCTGTGATAAGACCGAGGATTTCCTACGGATCCGTGGTCTGGTGGCCAGCGGTGGCCAGAGCCACTAATGCCCAGAAACTGGCCAGACTGCAAAGGCTGGATTGTTTGGGTATTGCCGGAGCATTGAGAACAACTCCCGGAGCAGCACTGAACATCATCCTGGGGTTGCCGGACCTCCCGGTCTGGATTGAGAGAGAGGCAATGGCGGCTCAGAAAAGGATGATCGACAGTGGCCTATGGCGAACGGACTACACAGGGAAAGGCCATACGACTATTGCCGCCAAAATGAGTAGGGATCTACCCATCATTGCGACCAAAGGCAATATTCCAGACGGCAGATTAAGACTGAGAAGGAATTTCCAAGTGGAATTTCCATCAAGGGAAGAGTGGCTGTCAGGCCAGGTACGTACGCCGAGCGGCGCACACGCATGGTACACTGACGGCTCATGGATGGCTATACACAGTCGTCCGGAGCCGGTGTATACCTAGACAACACTAAATCAGGAGACAGCACTTCGCTGGGGAGATATGCCACTGTTTTCCAGGCGGAGGTGTTTGCTATTTTGGAAGTAGCAACCAAGGCGGAAGTAACAGAAGGTGTAGAGAGTATATATCTTTACTCGGACAGTCAAGCCGCTCTCAGGGCGATCCAAAGACCCAGGGCAAGCTGTAAGCTAGTTCAGCAATGTAGAGACGCCCTAGACAGATTGGCTGTGCGCAAGGAAGTAAGACTCAGATGGGCTCCAGGGCACAGTGGCATCGAGGGCAACGAACGGGCCGATGAATTGGCAAGACAAGGCTCAATGAGCCACCTCGTCGGTCCAGAACCTGGTCTGGGCTTAAGTAAAAGGCAAATCTCTCAGGAACTAAATAACTGGGCCTGGAACAAGACAAAGCACAATTGGAGAGGAAAAGAAGGATGCAGACAAGCCAAGGAAATGATTCTAAATCCTGACGGATCCAGAGCAAGGCGACTGCTAAAAAAGAGCCGAGAGGACATCAGGAACTTGGTAGGTATTCTGACTGAGCATGGAAGCCTAAACAGAGATCTGCACCTTATCGGCGTGAGGGACAGCCCACTCTGCCTGAACTGCGGGATAGGGGAGGAGTCCTCATACCACTATATAGGAATTTGTGATAGGTGGAGTCGCCTAAGGAGGAAGATACTGGGTGCACTAACACTTGCTCGGGAAGATCTAAAGGATCTGGACTGGGAGGACGTCCTCACCTGTATCAAGGTGATGGGCCGTTTCAGTGCGGGCCGGGTGTTGGAAGTAGCCAGGTAGGGGAGGGCGGATCGGGGATGGTAAAAAGGGACTTATAGGCCTACTTACCGGGCTTCAGCCCCCCCACCCTTACTACTACTAGGTTGATTGGGTTTAGTTGTGGTTAGTTTGGCTTTTTCTAACAATTTCCGTTCAGATTTTCACTTTTAAAAGCTTATTTGGTTTAGAAAAATTATGGAGAATTACTTATTCATTATCGATTTTGTCTTTTTCAGTAAAAAAAAATAAAAAATGAACATTAAATCCGTAAGACCATACTTTACAGTGTTCGATTATGCGACACCTTTCCATTCGGCCCATCGTCGTGGTCCTTTTTCCATCCGAAGCGGGCGTAGGCGAATGCAGGATGGATTTAAATCGTTGCAGAAATCTCGTAGGATAATTCTTTTTAAATTAGGGTTTTGTTAATATGCCGACAGAGACACGATAATAAATATGTTGTGAGTTTATTGACCAGGGCATTGATACGGGATAAAAGCAAAAGAAATGTTAGGTTACGATGGGAAGATTTGCGAGAAAATTTCACCATTTGGGGACAATGGTCTCTGAACGATTTTCGTAGAATGTTTTGCGTGGTCTTTGCCCCCTAAGGTTTTTATTTTTATTTCATTGTTCCGTACAATGACTGAAGGTTATTGTAGAATATATATTAAGAATGTGATTAGAATATAGTCAGTATTATGCAGCTTGGATTAGATAAACTAGAAATATATTATTAATATTATTATTATTACTTTTTGGGTGGTGGGACTTTCAATTGGATCTTTTAAAAAACTACAGAATATCTAAAAAACAGGAGAGTTGCTGTTAAAACGTTTAGTCACTTAATTTCCCCTGGGAGGATATTTTAGAATGGACACCATCCCTTGAAAACCTGACGTAGAAAGAAGCTCAAAGGCCCAGAAAATTAATTTCTAGTCTCCCGTGTGACACGATGGATGATCTTTAATTTTTTCCGTCCAATAGGCAAACAAACATTTAAGCAATACAATTTCAGAATATCTTTATCACGCACGGAAGAAGCTTTGGAGTGGAGGACTTCGCCATTCATTCAAAGCCAATTACGAATGAATCAAAATACACTTCATTACGATCCACTAAAATAATAAAACAGGTAATTCGAAAGGACGATGTCGGAGTTGATCGACCGTGCGCCTCAAGTTTGAATCGTGGACTTACATAAAAAAAAATAAGGATCATTGGACCCTGCGAAAGATTTAATTATACAAGTTGGGGGACATATTCTTGTAATTGCCTATAATTAAACCATTTAACAAAACATCAAGGTTAAACTGGTCGTTGCACCTCTAAGTATACATTGCGAACATCAAATGAATCATTTCCTTTCGGGTTAGGAATGGGTAGACATAGGAAAGTCGTCGGGATTATCGTTGTGTGTTCGGTTCGAGAATACTAGTCTCGTATTCAGTTAATTAATAATTTAAGGACAATTTTATATAAGATATATGAGACATTTATTACTTATAAAAGCCTTATATTTCTATCGAGTTTCCCTTGCCATAGAAACAGCGCTACCATAAGGGTCACCTGTAGATGGGTCACTGAATATTAGTGATTAATGCATATAAGACCAATGCTAAGGGCTTATATCCTATGCTTTCACTTGAAGGATCTAACACACTGTTTTTCTATTAATGCAAGCATACAGGGTATTCTAGTGTAAGGACTTGGTCTACTGGTGCACTAGATTCGTGCACCCTCTGTCTGCAAGATGGCTTGGTTTACTGGCGAACCAGATACGTGCACCATGTATGTGTATAGGCGGGCTCAGAGTGCTGGTGGCCCAGATACGTGCACCATAATATATGTGTATAGGCGGGCTCGGTTTACTGGTGGACCAGATACGTGCACCCTGTCTGTGTAGATGAGCTCAGTTAAAGAGTTCATACGTGTTTCCATAATTTCACTATTTCCTTCTTTAACAACCACTCCCTACTCGAAATAGGCATAAGTAAGTGCTTTATTTTACTTTATAGGATAAGTCTATGAAAATAATTCGTGGGTCTTTAGACCTCAAGATATGATAAATATACCGACGAAAACTGTTGTGCTTTCACGGATATTTGAGGATAGCAAAAATTGCCATACACTGCACATACATATCTAATCACTCAGGGTTTGCGATTGTTCAAGATCGTCTCAAGCAAGATTTGACATATGAAACAAGACACAACAACTAGCAGATGGCACCATTATATGAAGAAAAGTTGATTTAGCTCTCTTGACGACACTCATAGCTAACGTGTCAGGAAGATCTTAATAACCCATGGCAGTTTGAGATGTACTCAATATAATTACTGCGCCATGAAAATGAATAAATTAAGACCCTTTCACTCAGTAAACTGGCCTTAAATATGGCTGGTTGCTAATTTAGTAAAACAACCATCCAAAAGAATAATTATAATTATCTTCCTCTAATGATGCATTCAACTGGTAGGCCAAAGAGGCTCTATCCATAAATTTCCTGTCAACCACCTACAGCCATTTAAGTTCAGCTTCATTCTTGAATGTGAGGCCCTATAAAAAGCTTGACATATGCTAGAACAGCTTCAATATTCCAAGATTTATAGAACTATTCCTTCTCTATTGAACAGAGAAAACTACAATTTTCTACCAAATTTGCTTAGGTTTCGGATCACGATTTTCTGAAGGTCCACTGTTTTGAACCTTTTTTTGCAAAATGTTTGTGAATAACTGGAATAATAACTGGAATAACCCCGACTAGCTCAATCTCTAATGAATAGAAAAACGCAATTTTTTATCGAATTTGGTTAATTTTTAAGTCCCGATTTTCTGAGAGCCTGCTAACCCAAAATTTTTGTGAATAACTAGAAATTCAGATCGACTAGAGGAAATTTTTTCTTCGTCATCTACGCTATCAAATTAGTACTAAAAATGTTCGATTTTTTGACAGAAGGTAAAAAAAATTCGATATCGATGCATTAAAAAATTTTGGAAAAATTACATTTCTGGTATAGTTGAGAAGCTACCTACTGAATTCTACAATGGTCACCATTTTTCTGAAAAACGATTAGTTCTCGAAATATGATTTTTTTCTTTTAAATTGATTACAGTTTTTAGACCGAATTTGAGCCCCTACAAAACTTTTGAAACCCTCTGGAGCGGCTTGAATATTTCAAGATTCAAAGACCTATTCTTTCTCCATTAAACAGAAAAAAATTGCAATTGGCTATCAGATTTGGTTAATTTTTGAATCGTGATTTTCTGAGAGTCTGCAGTGTTAACCTTTTTTTTTTAGGCAAAATTTTTTTGAATAACTGGAAACCCGGGCCGACTAGAAGAAAACTGATTATATTTTCTTCATCTACTCTATCAAATTAGTTAACAAACGCATTTATATAGATTTTAAAATTTTAAAATTTTTTTTATTTAAACTTTTCAGTTTTCTTGGATCTTTAGCTTTCCTAGAAAAAACGGGGTTGATTAGCTTTTAAAAGTCCAAAAAGAGATGGAAACAATCACGTTTGAACAATTAACTACACTTTATTTTGATCGTTTGGTGGAAGGTAATTTTGGCCGCATACCATCATAAAACGCCATATTTTTTTGGTTGCCTTTGACTTATTTTTAACGTAACTTTAATTTTTTTAATTAATTTTATTTGTAAAATTTTATTTCGGAAATCAATCTGCCATCTGGCTTTGATATCTTGCCTTGAGCGTATCCTAGAGGCTCATTTTTATGAGTCTATTTAACCAGCCAGGAATGTGTGCTCCAATTAGTTATATTATCTGCTATGATACAGTTTTAAGACCAAATTTGAACCCCTACACAAATTTTGAAACCCTCTGGAGCGACATGAATATTTGAAGATTCAAAGACCTATTCTTGCTCTATTAAACAGAAAAAACTGCAATTTGCTATAAGATCTGGTTAATTTTTGAACCGTGATTTGCAGTTTCGAACGTTTTTTTTGCAAATTTTTTTTCGATAACTGGAAATCAGGACCGACTAAAAAAAACTGATATTTTCTTCATCTACTCTATCAAATTAGTTAACAAGCGCATTTTTATAGATTTTAAAAGTGTTTCGATTTTTTGATTCGATTCGATATCGACGCATCAATTATTAAAATTTTTTGGAAAAATTACGTTTTTTGCTACCATAGTAGTTTCAAACATACTGAATTCGAATATGATCGCCGTTTTCTTGAAAAACCATTAGCTTTCGAAATATGATTTTTGTTTTAAAAATGATTACAGTTTTTTGCAGTTTTTAGACAAAATTTGAGGTTTCTTCTCTTTCTTCACACTTCTGGCGACTAAGATGATTCGTACCCTCCCAGCAAAATTAGTTGTCTTCTTTAACCTTAAGCTTGTTAATATCTTAGTCCTTCATAGAAGCACCATATATATTAGGTTTTCTTCTTTTCTCCACACTTAAGACAAGCAAGATGATCATCTATATCTTTAGCAAATTTACGTGCCTCCTTTAACAGCAGTACTTTATTCTTGTCAATGGTTCACTTTCATTATGAAATTAGAGGTTTTCTCCTCTTCTCTACGCTTCTCTCCTTCGCGAAATTAAGTATCCCCTTTAACAGTAGTGCCTTAATCTTTTTCATCCGCCACTATCTCCACTATGAGAAAATCTATACATTGATTCATGGGGCCTCTCTTACAGGCTAGCGGCTGGTAAAAGCAAGAAGGTGCTGGATCTCATACAGACCAGAGAAAGAAACGCCCAATTTACAACGGGCTTCGACGATACAGCTGAACTCATAGTCAATGAGTACATTAGGACAACGTGGAGCATGCTCTGTTGATAATGATGGCCAGGGACTATGATGGACCAGTTTCTCCCTCACTGGTTAGGAGACTTACCACCGAGGAAGTAGAGCATTATTTGCTGAGGATTAACATAAGGAAGGCGCCAAGACCAGGTGAAGTGCTGGGGGTCGTTCTCAAGACAGTGGCGGTAGTTACTACCTATCACGTTTGCAGAATTTTTAATGATTGCTTAATGCTGGCATATTTTCCGAGAGCTTGGAAGTTGGGCCCTATGATCACTATTCCTAAGCCGGGAGCTGCTCACGGATTAGGCAAGTTGAGATCTATCACGCTCTTGCCGACTCCGTGCAAAACTTTAGAACATTTCATGAGGAAGCAATACTTCGCATTCAAGGACGAGAATGAATTTCACCACAGAGCACAGTATGGCTTTGTCAGCAGGAATTGAACTGAGAATGCATTTGCGGAGCTTCTGTGAAATATAGATAATGGATATAAGTATAAAGCATGTGTTTTTCTAGATATTGAAGGAGCATTTAATAACTTTTGGTGGTCTTCAGTCTGGAAGATCCTAAAGGAAAGAGAACTACCTAGATACCTGTTCGACCTAACGGTGAGTTATCTTAGCGATGGGCAAACAACATATAAGGCTGACTCAGCTCAGGAGAGATTTGGAAAAGGGATGCCCAAACTGGGCACTAATCTATGGAATTTGGTGGTGGATCAACTTTTGGAAAGCTTCGACGACATCGAGGAGCAGACCAGCGCTGGAGATTCAGATGAACAGAGCACTGGCCAGGGTGAAGAAATGGGCGATTACCAATAAGTTAAATATCACACGAAAAGTCGAAATACATGGTGTTTGGCAGGAAACTCACGAGGAACCCTTTCGTGAGGATTGGGATAGCCAGGATAACAAGGGCACAGCAGTTCAAATACTTGGGAGTTATTCTTGATGAGAAACTTACTTTTCAAGCTCACATTAAATATATATGTGCCAAATCCAGGAATATTTTTCAGTGGCTCAGAAGAACATTGGCCAGAGTTTTTCAGCTTCCTCCTGGGGCTTTGAGGACCATTTTTGATGGAGCAATTATGCCGCTCTTTGACTATAATGCAGAGATCTTTGAGCGTAAGCTTCAACATGTCAGAATAAGGAATGAGTTAAACTGTATTAGAGGATTGCTCGCCAGGACTCTCATTTGAGTCTACAGGACGGTGGCCGCACAGGCTGCGGCCGTATTAGCTAATATTCCGCCATTAGAACAAATGATGTACGAGCGAATAGATCACATTAGGTACAAGAAGGGCTTAGTGATCAATAGAGATGTTGTTGAAATTCAGGCTGAACCTAGAATTGGTAAGAAGTTATTCAAGGAAAGTGTTAGACAGAGAACACTAACGATATAGCAAAGAGAATGAGATGAAGCTTCCACTGGCAGATCGACATATCAGATATTACCTAGTATACAGGGAAAGGGCATTATGGGATTTAAATTGTAGCGTAAGAGTATGCAGATAGTAACAGGACATGGTCAATTTGCAGGTTACTACCGCAAGATCGGCAAAGTGGGTGCTACAGCGTGTCTCACATATCAAGCTCAGGAGGACAATCCTGAACATAGACTGTACCATTGCGTCGACTACGTGGACCAAAAAGACCAAGTAAGGGCGATGCTGGGGGATACAGACCTATCTGGACCGGAAGAACTGGTGAGAAGATTAACCGAAGAGGACCAACTGGACGTGCTAGGTGCATTCGTGCAGGATGAACTGCTGGGTGCTTTCGTCTAGCTGTTTTACCAAGGATGTAACTTTTTATTTACGCTATCAAGCTTTTAAGTGTACCATGTACACGTTTTTATATTTTTTTTTATATTTTTGTAACAAAGACGGAACACGTTAGGACCCGTTCGCAAGGCTCAACGAGTAAGCAAACGTAACCCTGTAGGGAACTTCTTTTCTTTAGAACAAATTGGAGGGTTTTTGGTACCTCCCGGGCCACGGCCAAACCGAGAGTCTGCTCACTTTGAGTAGGTGGCCCTTGCTACATCGGAACCTGGTGTGGTTCGCTAAGAACTAACTGTTTAAATAAAGACTGACTTAAGAAAAAGAAGGAGAATTCATATCAATGTTGGCCCCTTCAGGGCAAGGGACCTGGCGAGCCCTTTCAGGACTCGCTGGTGGGAGGGTGGCGGGTCCCTTACTCCTTCTTCTTCTTCTTACCTTTGAGAAAATATTCTATATATCCTGCAAGGTTAGGAAGTGTTAACTCGACGATGATGAAATTTTCCTCTTTTTCTTCACACTCCTGGCCACTAAGATGGTTCGTCCACCTCAAGCAAAATTAGATGTCTTCCTTAACTGCAGTGCCTTAATCTTGTTAATACCTCAGGTTTCCTTAGAAATCCAATATAGATTGTTTCCTCTTCTTCCGATTCCTGGCATCTATTTAGGTGTCCTCGTAATCTCCATACTTCAGACAAGCAAGGTGATCCTATACACCTGTAGCAAATTTACGTGTTTTCTTTAACAGCAGTACTTTATTCTTGTCAATGCTTTACTTTCTTTCTTCTCTTCTTTACACTTCCCTCCTCCATCAAATTAAGTGTTCTCTTCAACGGCAGTGCCTCAATTTTCTTCATCCCTCACGGTCTTACCCAGGAAGACTAAGAGGTATTAACTCAACGATGGTTCTAAGAGCATTATTCCATTTAATATTTGATTTGTGTTCCTACATCAATGGCACTGGATTACGTTAACATAAAATATCTGCTCATCTACGTAAATATTCTCGTAAGTTTTAAATGAGAATATGTTGGACTCGACTATCGAGACGCAACCGACCCATCTCTAGCAACAGTTCTTTTAGCGAAAGCAGTAGCAGCTTGTCAGTATAAATCCATGACCTACACCAATATTAAATTTCGCTCGCAGTATGTAAACCTTTACAAACATCGGGTTTTACGAGCAACAGAAATAAATATTCAGGTGTTTTGAACTTTGCAAAGGCCACTGCAGCTATTTAAAGCCTTTTTGTGCACATACACACAACATATCTACGGATTATACGACTATTTCTTCGAATTGTGTTTAAACCAATCATAAAATTAGAGAATTGCCCAAACAATTTTTATCTTTGGAACATAGTAATGTACACAGTAATTTATTAATGATTTAATTTTACTATCTGCTAGTATTATCTCCTGTCTTCTTCTTATTGTTTCCTTTCTTGATGTTTTAATTTGAAAATGTTTTTATTTGTTTTAGTCTTGGTTAATTTTGGTATTTATCAAATTATCTAATTTATTATGTTTCCTCAACTAAAACTAATCTTAAAATGCCTCGCAAACTAAACATGGTGGGTGGAAATGTCCCAGGTGCGATATATCCATTTCTCGTAATACCATGGATACCACTGGATATTCGGGCGTCAATCTTATTTTCAACTTATTAAGTTATTTATTTATTTATATCATATCTACATGGGAAGAAGGCAAAAGGTAGTAAATGACCCTCACTCAAAATTAAATTTGGTTTGTTAAACGTCTTTTGATATATTTTCAATGTCTATTTTCGAAATTTTACGTTATCATCGACACTTTCTGACCCCTAGAAAGAGTTTGAATACGACGTTTCGCATTCCGGCCGCCATCATCAGGTCACTTTTCTTAAATCTGACCATGTATTTTGTATTTTACTTTGTAAGCTCCATAGCTTATAACTACATATTAAATTGTGAAAACGCATCATATTTCAACATTTCGAACCCAGTGAAATCATCTTCAAAATTTTGGTGTCTTTATCCTTGAAAATGATCAAGTTAGGATATATTTCAAATATCACACTCTTTGATATGTTCAAATTTAGGTGACAATAATTTGAAACATACTTAATAAAAGTATGTAAATAATAATTTTTGAAAATGCTTTTTATTAGTTTGGAAGCTCTCGATCTAATATTGCATCAAGATGTCATCGGGCATAGAATTTGTAAAACTAAAATAAATATACAGATTCGATATTAGGAATATTGGCCTGTTGATGGCGGTAAAAGGACAAAACGTTGGATTAAATGTGTTAATGGGAGCAAAAAATTAATTTTATTATACATGGAAATAAAGGCACGAAAAAACCCAAATTAAAGATTTACTGTTTTACGAATATCTTTGGATGTATTCAGAAGTTTAAATATTTATCAACGACGTACTAATCGGCACTAATTGGCACAACTTTCTCCTATATTTTACTGTTTCCGAGATCCTAACGCATAAACTATTTTATCCTCTTTAATGAATTTTACCTAAGCCCATACTTAACGCGTAATATTTTAGGCAACGAAGTGCAGATATTAGAAAAAAATCGTTCCTCCGCCTATGGTTACTTTGAAATTGAAATTCAAAAAACCATAAGTTAAGTTTTTAGTAGAGATGGGTAGATTATTAAACTGAAAACATTATAGGAGAAAAGGCGAATCGAAGATCTCATGAATGCCCCTGGAGTAGTATTGAATTAAACTCAAATTTTACTTTAAATAAATGGTACTCATGAGAACTAAAAATATATGACCAACCTCTAAAGTTAGGGAAAATATTACTAAAATTAAACCTTTTTGAAATAATTGATACTTTTTGAAACACAATGAGCGCCAAAAATATGAGACAGTTTTTCTTTCTAGCCCTGGTATTTAATTAATTGAGACGAGAACGTGATACGTGATGTAGTACTCGCAAGCCGTACGACCTTATAGTACCGTTCATAGTGTAATTTTTTTGGCAAATACCTAAATACCAAATCGAAAATGTCTGCCGCCGATAGTGCAATACAAGCCAGAGAAGTTGTAGCTGTCACCCCTTATATCTGTATGGAATCAGTCAACCGATTGGCGAAGCTGCCCGTTGTAGAATCGACCATTCAAACCGCCCAAAATATTTACCAAGAAGTGAAGGATTACAACGCTCCAGAAGGTTTTTTAATTACGATTTCAAAGTAACTCCGCCTGTGGTCGTTTCTGGGTGGATTGAGTAACCCAGAAACGTCACTGCCGGTCCCAAGCCCGGATAAAGGAGGAGGGTTTAGCGGATGGCTAACAAACCACCCTTATAAAAAGAACCCCTGTTATGGAAACCGCAACTTTGCCTCGGAAATGGACTGATATAAATGGGAAAACTAAACCGCAACGTATAAGGACTATGAATATCGGAACATGGAATGTGCAGTGTTGGTATAGACCAGGCATATCCACTCACGCTGTAGAACAACTAGAAAAAGCCCGAATAGATATACAAGCAGTTCAAGAGCTTAGATGGCTGGGCAGTGGAAACATGAAAGTCAGCAAGTCAATAGTTTTCTATAGCGGAAACCAATCAGGAGAATATGAATTCAGAACAGGTTTTGTAATTAGAGAGCAACTCCTAAGTAACGTCCTAAGGTTTGACCCTATAAGCGAGAGAAGAAGACTGAAAGAACTAGAGTACAATATTTCGATCATTTCAGCCAACGGAAGAAAATGACGAAACAACAAAAGACACTTTCTACGACCAACTCGAAAGAACAATTGAAAAGTTACCCAAACAAGACATGCAAATCCTGTGTGGAGACATGAACTCCAAAATTAGTAAAGAGCCTAATTTCAGACCAACAATAGGCCAACACAGCTTACACGACATCTCAAATAACAACGGATAGAGATATATTGAACTGGCATCCGCCAATAATATGCTTATAAAATCAACTATGTTCCCACATAGAAACATCCACAAACAGACCTGGGTATTCAACGAAGTCACCCGTAACCAAATCGACCACTTGGCTATTGACGCCAGACATAGCAGCAATATGTTGGATGTAAGGTGTCTTAGAGGAGTTGATGGCGATACTGATCACTATGTAGTTAGAGCAAAAACTAAGATGAGAATATCGACCAACAAGCATAAAAGGAACAAGATAACGCTGAAATGGGACACAGATAAACTACAAGAAGAAGAACAAGAAAGGTACAGACAAACACTAGAACAAACACTGAACGAAAAGGCAGAGGCCGAAGACGCCGAAGGAGTCTGGAATACTATAAAGGAATCCATTTTGGAGACGGCTGAAACAGTTCTAGGGAAAAGAAAAAAGAATACGACAAAAAGGTGGTTTGACGAAAAATGTCGAAGACAGCTGCAAATAAAGCAATCTGCATGAAATACAATGATGAAAAAGTCCACGAATGCAAATATAGAAGAGTACGCCCGACTCCGCAAGGAAACCCGGAAACTTATCAGAAAGAAACAAGAAGCAGAGCATTAGAAATATGAGTTTATGGAAAGGAATCAGGCTTGGATCAAACACCAGAGAGTTTTCCAAGACAATAGCAAAGGAGAAGAAAGGTTCAGACCCAAAGCAATAAGCATATTAGAAAAAGAGAATGGAGACCTAATAGTAGACGAGACTGAACTACTTAAAGCGTGGAAAGAATATTTTAATAATCCACTCAATGCAGATCATGAAGAAAGTCCTGCAGAGGATATCTATCAAACCGCAGATTTGCCAGTAGAAGAACCGTCACTGGAGGAAACAATGGAAACACTTAAGCAACTGAAAAACGCAAAGGCACCAGGCTCGAACAATATACCTGCAGAGCTCCTTAAACATGATGGAAAGTCTCTACACGAGGAAATACATAAGTTCATCTTACTCATATGGAAACAAGAGAAGATATCGAAGAAATGGTAAGAAAGCATAATAGTCCCTATTGACGAAAAAGGAGACAGAACAAACTACAGAGGCATTTCTTTACTTAATACCTCCTATAAAGTTCTATCGAATATCCTTTTAAATAAACTAACGCCTTTCGTTGAAGCATTTATAGGAGAATATCAGGTAGGTTTCAGGAAAAATAGGTCCACAATCGATCAGCTTTTCACTCTTCGACAACTACTAGAAAAGGGATGGGAATTCAATAAAGTCGTACATAATCTTTTCATTGACTTCCGACAGACTTATGACAGCGCTAAAAGGGATAAATTGTGGAACGCAATGTCAGAACTGTCAATGCCCAGAAAACATATCAAACTGGTCAAAACTTGTGTGAATGGCGGAATATCTAGAGTAAGAATAGACAACAAACTATCAGAGCCTTTTAATGTGCATAGTGGCCTTAAACAAGGAGATGCCCTATCACCCCTTCTATTCAACATTATCCTAGAAAAGGCGGTCAGAGCGGCACGGTTCAAAACAAAACTCCTGTCAAGCAGAGGACCTAAGTTAATGCTAGCATACGCAGATGATGTTGATCTGATCGAAAACTCAGTAACAACAGTAAAAGAAATTTTTAATAAAATAGAAACAGAAACCAGCAAAATGGGACTAAAAGTAAATGAAGAAAAGACAAAATACCTATGCCTAAATAGACATACACAGAGAGATAGAATAGGCCAAAACGTAACAGTAGATACCTACAACTTCGAAAGAGTAGACCATTTTAAATACCTAGGGTCAAGGATCACTGAAGACAACGATATCACGGACGGAGGAGATAAAGAGAAGAATACAGTCAGCCAACAGATGTATGTATTCCTTAAATAACCAATTCAAGTCAAAATCCCTGACAAGAGCTTCCAAGATCAAAACATACAAAACGGTATTAGACCGGTACTCACATATGGATGTGAGACATGGACTATGACAAAAGCCAATGAAGAAAAGCTCAGAAGATTTGAGCGGAAGGCGTTAAGGAAAATTTTTGGTCCGTCCTTTGACCCTAGTACAAACCAATACCGCATCAAGACGAACGGTGAAATAAAAGCAATTTACAATGACACCGATATTGTGCACAGACTCCCAAATGACAGACTGGTTAAACTTATCTGGGAAGAAGTGCCAATAGAAAAGTGGCCTCCAGGAAGACCACGTATGCGATGGAGGGACAACATCAAAGCAGACCTGTCAGCGATGGATATACCCTTCGAGCCGCTTTTAATGGAGCACCGTTCAAGATGGAAGCAAGTAGTGCAATCAGCCAAGACCCACCCTGGGTTGTAGAGCTAAGAAGAAGAAGAAGAAGAAGATTTCAAAGTAGCCATAAGCGGAGGTACGATTTTTTTGTGCAGTTCGTTGCCTATTTAGAAAGTGTTAAGCATGGGTTTAGGTAAAATTCATTAAAGAGGATAAAAAATGTATACAATGTTATCTCGGAAACTGTAAGATATAGGAGATAGTTAAGCTATAGCAAAGTTGCGTCAATTAATGCCGATTAATTATGTAGTTGATTAATATATAAATTTCGGAATATTTCCAAAGATAATCATAAAAAAATAAGATCCTCATTTTGGTTTATTATTTTCCTGCCGTTAATTCCATGTATAATAAAATTGATTTTTGCTCCCATTAACACATTTTGCCCTTTTCAAATTTTCAATCCGACGTTTTGTCTTCCGACCGTCATCATCAGGCTAATATTCTTAATTTCGGATATGTATATTTACTTTTAGTATTTTAAATTCTATGCCTGATTACTTCTTGATACCATATTACATTCCAAGCTTCGAAACTAATAAAAAGCATTTTCGAAAATTATTAGCAATTTTTATAAAGCATGTTTCAAGTAATGGTCACTTAAATTTGAACACATCAAAGAGTGTAATATTTGAAATATATCCGAACTTATTCAATTTCAAGGATGAAAACACCAAAATTATTCACTAGGTTCGAAATGTTGAAATATGATGCGTATTCACAATTTGATATGTAGTTATAAGCCATGGAGCTTACAAAGCTAAAATACAAAATACACGTTTAGATTTGCAACTGCAAACTGCCGAAGGCACGGCCCACAAGGCTGTGAACATTGTCAAACCCTATGCCACGCCAGTGCTCAACAAACTAGAAGGACCCATAAAAAAAGTCGACGTCTTTTCCTCAGGATTGGACTATGTCGAAAGCAAAGTACCGGCGGTCAAATTACCACCCAAGGAACTGCTTCTACAGATCTACAACAGTACCAAGGAGTACATGACGCCAGCGATGGAAACGACGAAGTCGTATGTCAAACGGCGAAGGATGTTTTGGGACCCGCAGTCGCTAAAACCCGCAGCGTAGCGGAGCCTTACATTGAAAATGTCATGCATAAGGTTGATGGATACTTACACAAAAATCAAGACGCCCCAACAGCTCAAGAAGACCTCAGAGCCGTCATCCAAAAAGGCTGATGCGCTAGCTTCGAAGTGCAACACTGCGAAAATAACAACAGTTCTTACTAGATTGTGCAATGCTTTTATGTTTTAGTTTGTGATATGTTATTTTATTTTACATTATTATAATAGTACTTTAGTGAGATTATCCGCTTCTTCATTGTATTTTTACATAATAATCATTATTCACATTGTTCAATCAACCTAAACTATTATATATCTAAATTATTTATTCAACTATTATATTTATTATAATTCATTTCTTTAGCGAGACTACACGCTTTTATTTAAGACTGTTTAGTGTAGGTAGTGCAATGTGTATATTGTCAGGTAAATGTTGTTTATATTTTTATAACTTCCGTTTAAAGTTTGTTAAAAAAATAATAATATTAATTATATACACTGAAAAATGGTGCAAATTGTCTTGTAATATTTTTGCTATTGCTAAACTTACGTATACGTATACATCATGTATGTGCAAGACTAAACTAAGTTAGATTGCTGGTTTTGCCTGTCTCAAATGGTGTTGATATAACAAGCAAAAACCTCATCTTAATAGAGTGATTTTTCCGAACGATAACATACGGTTCTAATTTAACCTCAACCAAAATATAACCGGTTCTCTTCGTTCGATGACGTCAGCATTAGAACCTGGTTTAAAATAAATTGAAAGAACCCTGATCGCCGGTCTTGATATCAATTTCAAATCTAACCACAAATTGTCCTAAAAAAACATACAACATTACAAGTAATCAATTGAAAATTGATTTGTGTCACCCAAAACGGTAATTCGAAAGCACTATGAGCCGCTGCCAAAATTCATTAACCCGAACTAACCCATAAAACAACCAGGCCCGTTTACGAATCGAAACGAAACTTGATCCCTATGATTCGGCAAATTAACCTAATTTTTAATAACAATGTAATTCTTGTAAAGGCAAATAGATTGATTTACAATACGGACTTTTAGACCTGATTAAAGCCTTCTACCTTATCATTAACACAAAACTGCTGTGAAATAACTGGGCTAATCAACCATGCAACAAGTACATATTTTTTTTTAAGTCGAAATATATTTCATCAACTCCAAACGGTTATTTGCCTCTTGCAGCAAGTTAATAAATAACACTGGTAATTTATCACCTGCCTTTTCATCTTTTATTTAATTGCCAATTCGTGGTGTCAATAAAGGAGACGTATTTAATAAATTGGGATTCAAAAATTCAATTTGTGAAATGATACTTATCAGTTTTATTTTTAACGAGTGTATTATTATGCATATTATGTATGAAAATATGCAGTTTGTGTAGGCGCAAGTAGTGTATACAGGGTATAATTAAAGTCTAAAAATTGCTTATATGTTATATCAACGAAATTTGCTAACATTTTTGTCATTTAAAAGTTCCAATACTCTTACATAGGAGAACATTTCATTAGCGGCTGGACAATCTTAATATAATAATTTTTTCTGCTGCTTGGCAGTGTGCTAGGCGGAAATAAGTCCTTTGCACTATATTCCGGGTGATGCAGTTGGTCTAATATAGATTTCTGAAGAAGCCACGTCCTGTTTTTACTGTTTTTCAACGTTTTAAAAAATTATCCTCAAGTTATATACAGAAGGACCGAAAGGGGCAAATCCTTAAGTTATATACAGAAGGACCAAAGAACAAATTCACTGCAGTTATTGACACTATGGCATATCAGGAAGAAATAGAGAAAAACCTACAGAACAGTGTGCAAGACGAAAACAACATTGAACGGCTTAATGAAACGTTAGTCGAGGTACTAAAGAGAATGCAAAAGAAGTGTGAGGATGGGCAGACAAGGAAGAATGAAAAACTCACTGAAGACACAAGAAACCTGATGCAGAGAAGAAGGGAAATGAAAGATAACACACAACGAACACAGCAGAGCTAAGGAGTTTAAACAAAGACATTTCAAGGGCCATCAGGAAAGACATACGGAACTTTAACACTAGAGAAGTAAATAATACCATAGAATAAAACAAAAGCCTAAAGGTTCTAAAACGAAACTTGAAGACAGGAACGAGTAGTATTTACAAGTTAAAAATCAAACATGGACACACCATTTACGAACAGTAAGAGATCCTAAAAACCATCGAAGAGTATTATAGTGTACTGTATAGTCAGGATGACTCCATTTAAGAGGTGGAAATCCTAGTAATACAGAATCAAGGGTCTGAGGAATTTCCAGATATAACCTTAGAAGAAATTGAGTCAGCCATAAAAGGAATGAAGAACAACAAAACACCTGGAGAAGATGGCATTGCAGGTGAAATGATCCCAGTTATATAAGCTCTTCGTGCGAGTAAGACTAGGACCTAAACTAGATTTTCACCAACCACTGGGGCAAGCCGGATTTAGAAGTGGCTTTGGAACGAATGATCACCAACAAGTAATAAAGTCCTTGATAGAAAAAGTTACAGAATACAACAAGCCATTGATCCTGATATTTGTTGACTTTGAAAAAGCTATGTCTCAGTCCAGCATACTTCCATGTTGAGAGCACTTACAGAGTGCAGCATTGACCATAGATACACAACCCTTCTTTGCAATGTATATCATAGCACAACAGCTGCAGTCAGAATGTACTATGGCGACACAAATAAATTCCCCTTGGAGAAAGGTATTAGACAAGGAGACACCATCTCTCCCAAACTCTTCACCACTTTGCTGCAGAGCGCCATGAAGAACAACAGTTAGCGAAATATTGGAATCAATATTATAAATGGTGAGTATCTGAACAACCTGAGGTTTGCAGACGACATAGTCCTTATTTTAGACCGGGTGGATCATGCATGTCAACTTCTTCAAGACCTTCAAAGTTCTTGTGCACGAGTTGGCCTTAAATTTAACTTCTCTAAAACACAATACATGACCAACCTTGTATTGGCCAAAAACATTTCAACGCAAATAGAACAAGTTTATACCTATAAATATCTAGGCCATAAGATCAAACTGGGAAGAGACCACCAGACCACAGAATTAAACAGAAGAATAGGATTGACATGGGCAGCTTATGGAAAGCTGAGGGATATCTTTAAATCAGATATTCCCATGTGCCTGAAGAGGAGGTCTTTGACCAGTGTGTACTTCCGGTTCTAACATATGGAGCAGAAATACTGACCCTTACCGGGAAGCTAATAAACAAGATCCAAGTAGCACAGAGAGCAATGGGGAGATCTATGCTGAATATATCCCTCAGAGGCAGAGTTCCAAATCATACAATCAGGGAAAGAACCGGTGTGTTGGCCATGTTGCCAGAGTCAGGGATGGAAGATGGACAAAGAAGAGCCTAGATTGGAGACTTAAACACGAGGAGCATCGAAACCGAGGACGTCCCCCAACAAAATGGTCGGACGACATCAAGCGCATCCAGCACAACTGGATGCCAAGCGCCCAAGACCAGAAGAAATGGAATGATTTACGGGAGGCCTATGTCCAGTAGTGAACTCAAAACGGCTACTGATGATGATATACAGGATAATTTTTTCAAATGTTTCTCATCTCTCTATTTGCAAAATTTTTATATTCATGTTTTATAGCCCTGAGGATGATAGCAACCACCTATTGAAACGTCGGCAAAAATTGACGTATAATTGGTAATAAAGCCTGTCCTAAAAAAGTTCAGGACTTTCCTTAGAAAAACTAATATAGATTGCCTTATTCTTTTATATTTCCCAGGAAAAGTAGTCTATCAAGTGATTTGGCTGGCCATTCTAGTCGGCGCGGCGTCTCCTTCCGAACTCCTTAGTTCAGAAGTACCCATTTAAACGGTCCAATGCTCCAAAATATGAGGCAGCCTGAAGCTTTGAAACATTTTACAGTAGCAGCAGCAGCAGCAGCAGCAGCAGCAGCAGCAGGTTTTAGGATATGATTACTTATATTATCCATCTATGTTCTATATACGATGCTACAATTGACCTAGACTGCTTTCAGAAAAGAAGTCTAGAGGCGATAAGTCGGGTGATCTGACAGGCCAGGCCAGAGAACTCTCTCCTTCCGGACTTGTAATTCTTAAGACGCTCATTTGCCAGGACCGCTGCTTCAAAATATGCGAGAGCTCTGTTTTGAGAGAGTGGCATTATGGAAATTCGACCCAACATCATTCTGAATTAATTCCAAATACTGCCTGAGCTTACAGCACTTACAGTATTCAAGAAGGCAAGATAGCATTTATCTAAATCCGCCGCAGCAATTGACTATTATTAAATAGTCCCAAATAAATAAATCTTAAAGTGATAGATCAGAAAACTGGCTGGCAATTCTATTAAGCCTATCCTTCCAGACGTTTTATTTCCGAAATATTGTCACGCAATGTTTTTATCCCGTGACGCCACGCTTTTTGATTGGCGTGCAGGAGAGTAGCTCAGATTCGGAATCGCTCTACGTCAGGTGAGAAGAGATGATAAAGAAAGCACTTCGAATTAACGAGAAAAGATTAACAATTTTTATCGGTCAGAAATGTTGATAAGATTATATTATACCAAAGTACTAAGGTGCCATTGAGGTATATTTATGAATTGTTGTTGTTGTCACTGTTTTATAAATATAGTTTTTCTTAAGAGTTTGTGTTGTGTTTCATTTATAGTTAGTTTGGATTAGTATCACTTTAGATTTCCACTTAGAGTTTTTACTTAAAATTTGCATTTGAACTTCACTGATTTTTACTTTGAAAATTATCTTTTAATAAATCTCCTGTAGATTCGACTTGTAATACTGAGTCCGCGGGCAATATGCTCGAGCAAGACGACTCAGGTAAGGAGATTGAGTCTGCGGGCAATATGCTCGAGCAAGACGACTCAAGAAAGAAAATTAAGTCCGTGGGCAATATGCTCGAGCAAACGACTCATGGTTAGGTGAGACACAAAATCTAATGAACTGAAGGTTCGCTAGCCTATTTATATCATAAAATCTGTTGAGCGCTGCTTGTTTAAGGTTGGTATCGCTTGCGTTGCCTGCTCGAGTTGTTTATAGTTTGCCTTTAATGTTTATATAATAATTTCCAAGTTCAAGTTCAAACTTAGGACAGGGTGAAATTTATTTAGTATTTTATACATTTTAGTAGTTCTCATGTTCCCCCGCCCTCTAAACGTTGATCCCCAACGTTATGGTGGAGGCGCTGGGCAATATGCTTGAGCAAGGCGACTCAGGATTAGCTGAGACACAAAGTCTAATGAACTGATGGTTCGCTAGCGTATTTATATCATTAAATCTGTTGAGCGTTGCATGTTTAAGGTTGATAATCACTCGCGTTACCTGCTCAAGTTGTTTATAGTTTCCCTTTAATGTTTATATAATAATTGCCAAGTTCAAGTTCAAACTTAGGACAGAGTGATATTTATTTAATAGTTTATGCATTTTAGTAGTTCACATGTTCCCCCGCCCTCTAAACGTTGGTCCCAACGTTATGGTGGAGGCGCCGGGCAATATGCTCGAGCAAGATGACTCAAGATTAGGTGAGACATAAAGACTAATGAACTGGAGGTTCGCCAGCTTATTTATGTCATAAAATCTGCTGAGCGTTGCATGTTTAAGGTTGATATTCGCTCGCGTTACCTGCTCCAGTTGTTTATAGTTTGCCCTTAATGTTTATATAATAATTTCCAAGTTCAAGTGTAAGACAGGGTGATATTTATTTAGAAGTTTATGCATTTTAGTAGTTCACAATAATAATTTGAACGAATCGCTGCTCCAAAACGTGGTGGGGCCCAATTTCGTTGAATACACATAGGAATTTTGAAAATCTGGACTAATCACATTTTGAATTGCAGCATGTATTTGATTTTGCAACATCTGCCATGATTTATAACATCGTGTCCTATATCAATCAAACTGTCTATTTCCAATATCTTCAGCTGCAACAGGCTTATAGAGTGTATTTTTTAAATAACTCCAGAATAAGGAACGTGGAGGCTATAGAGGTCTTGTGATTTGGCTAGCCATTCTATGGAGCATCTCTTTCCGGAGTACCTAAAGCCAAAGCGCCTATTTAAGCTATCTACTGCTTAAAAATACCAGGAAGCTCTATTTTATTGAAGTTAGAATTTTAAGAATTGAAAAGAATGCATTTTAAGTTGCAGGTTCTATTAGTTTTTGGGCAGCAGTAGAATTTTAGGACATGATTACCTAATTATCCGACTAAGTTCAATAAGCGATGACTCTTTTCAGAAATGGTAATCTAGAGGCGGCACATCGGGTGATATAGCAGGACAGTTAAAGGAGCCTGTCCTTCCGAACTTGCCACTTTAAAGACGCTCATTTACAAGGAGCACTGCTTCAAAATGTGCGACAGCTCCGTTTAGAGGGAGTGGCATTATGGAAATTTGACCCAACATCATTCTAAATTAATTGCAAATAACTGTCTGAGGTTACAGCACCTGCAGTATTCAAGAAGGGGCAGTCCAGCTGTATCCACCATCCGTCACAGCAGTTGTCCCATATACATAAATCTGGAGCAACAGGTCAGGTGAACTGTCTGGCCATCCTATTAAGCCCCCCATTCCAGCCTCCCCATTCCGAAGATGATTATTTAAACGAATCGGTACTTCAAAACGAGTTGGGTTCCAATTTTTTCGAAACCAGGCAGATATTTTGCAAAACCAAATCTGATTGTTAGGCTTTGCAAGAAGTGCAAGAATTTGAAATATCAAAATCTGGCTATTGCCAATATACTGCGCTGCAATAGACTTATATATTGTATGTTTATCCCCAGTAGAAGTAATTTAGAAGCGACAAGTCTTATGTATTGAGCCTCTCCTTCTGGACTTTCTATTATGTAAAAGTTTTATTTCGACATCACGGATTCCTGCTTCAAATATGGGAAACACCATGTTGATGGAGCCAGGTGATTTTAAAATTTAGACCAATTGCATGCATTGCTCTAGAAGATGTCTTATAATAGTTCAGCGATGTATTATTTTTTCTAATCTACTTAGCCTGATTCTGACTGTTTTCTTTCACTTTATTCTTCTTTGACTTGCGTTAACATGCACGTTGCACTATGTTTTGTTTTTGAATTTTTGAAAAAAATGGGAAGGGATTGAAAAAAACGTAAAAAATTGTTGGGAAAGTTACTAAAAGTATTATAAAACGATATAAGAAAAAAAATAAAATAAAAGTTAGAGAAACGCGGTTTTCGGCGAAAAAAAATCGGTTGGGGATGGCAAAAATAGAAAGAAAAAATTGCTTTATGAAAAAAAAGTCAAATTTTTGAAAAAAAAGGGAAAAAATTGAAAAAAACGCAAATAAATGTTCCGAAAGTTAATAAAAGTACTATAAAATGAAATAAGAAACAATAATAATATTAAAAAAAAAAACAGATTGTTCTTGAAGTTAAGAAAAAAAAATTATTATAAAAAAAGAATTGTTCGAAAATTTAATAAAAGTACCTATTCTAAACCAAAATAAATAAAAAAAATAAAAAAAGTTAGATAAAGGCGGTTTTTGGTGAAAAAAGTTGAAAACAAGGAAAAAACTGTCGAAACCGGGGGCAAAGGTTAAGAAAAAAAGGCTTAAAAAAAACTCAATTCCTAATATATCTTTCAGAAGTTTAACTTCAGTTGTGTGCTTATAAAGGTGAGGCACATTATTTTTTTTTATATTTAATATTATTATTTTCTCTTCATTCTCATAGGTTCTTTTTTCATGGTAATCGGGAATCTAAATTCATCCCTAGGTAATTAGTTGCGTTTTAATATGGTACCCGAGTTTTGCATATTCTGATTGGTGTATTATTCTAAGTAATATTTTTACTTGTGAAGTTTGTATTTTTTGTTTTTTATTCGTTTAATATTATATTTTATTTTTTGGTTCATGTGTTGAATTTGTCAATGTCCCCTTGTAGTTTGTGAGCCGCTTCCTCCACTAGTGCTATTGTAGGATCAGCAAAGGTGGCGGTTTTTACATTGTCGATTTCTTAGATATCGTGGGCAAGCAAGAGAAGCCCAAACACATTTTCCTAAAGTAGTCCTCTTCCAATTTGTTTGAGTTCCGAGTACTTCTCTCCTTGCGGAACTTGTCTGCTATTATAAGGCTAGTAGTTGTTGTTTTGGGAAAATTTCTTTTATTTCGCTTAGTTCCCTATGCCAAAACTTGTGAAATGCTTGTGTAATGTCACAGATCGGTAATTCTACAGACTTGGTTTGTTGTAGAATGTTGTTTATTCCAAAATCCACAGTGATAGTTTTCTTCAGAAATTATTGGTAGCAACTATGATGCTTTCTCTGCTGTTCGTCGTGAGATTAAGATTTGTACTGATATGTGATACCTCCTATATCTTACCAATACAGAACATCTAATCCCTAAAAACGTCAAGTACTTCTTGTCATTTATCAACGTTCTCAAAAGGGATTCTAATCTTTCAGCCCGGATGTCTTACAACAGCCGAGTCCTTGAGGGCTCTCAAGAGATAGCTGAGACATTTGCATTTGCCTCACACTTTCAGTCGTCATATGCCGACTACAATGAAGTTGACTTAACACTTGTAAGCCCGTTGAGTTTGCTATCACTTTGTCCTCGCACAGCTTTGATGTCGGGACGTTCACTGAGAGGTTGAAACAGCTCGATGCCTCCAAGAGGGCGGATCCGGATGAAATCCTCACAATTCTGTTGAAAAATTGCTCATCATATTTGGCTCCGCCGTTGCGAAGTATCTTTCAGAGGTGACTTGATTGTTGCTATTTCTGATAGTTCTTCAATCTTCAAACTGTTCTTAAATCTGGAGACAGAGGCAACGTTGCCAACTGCCGCAGAATATCAGTTCTCTCTGCTATCCCTAAGCTGATGGAGTCCATGCTGACTGACGAGATTTTTCTAACTTATAAAAACTATATCGTGTCTGAGCAGCATGGTTTTTACAAAGGACGTTCAACTACCACTAACCTCGTTTTATATAAATTTTTTTTAGTTTCCTCAATCGTGGCAGGATATCAGGTTGACTCCATTTACTCCTCTTTGACGGTCGTCAACGTGTGGTGGTTTGTGGACGTCCATCACGCAAGATTTGCGTAACATCTGGAGTCCCTCAGGGTTCACACATTGGACCGGTGCTCTTCTTTTTGTTTGGTAACGATGTCATGTCCTGTTTTGGGTCGTACCGTGTTCTCTTGTATGCGGGAGATTTGAAGTTCTACATCACCGTCGGTCCGTGCCATGCGAATGGTTTACAGTCTAATCTCGACGAGTTCGCGTCCTGGTCCTCTTCTAACTTTTTGAGATTAAACGTTTCTAAGTGCAAGTCTATTAGCTTTTACATATGTAAAAATCCAGTTGTGAGCACTTACAGCATAAATAATTAGTTTATTGAAACTGTGGAATCTGTCAATGATCTGGGTATAACATTTGATTGTAAGCTATCCTTTAATCAGCATATGGATGGTATTATTCCCAATGGTTTCAGATTCCTTGGATTTGTAAAGCGTAACACAAAATTTATTAATGACACTAAAGCACTAATGTGTCTATGTAACTGTCTGGTCTGTAGCATCCTCGAATATTACTCAGTTAGTTGGTTCCTCGTTATGCCGTTCACTGGAACAGACTTGAGCAAGTGCAAAATAGATTTGTAAAGTATCTATTATACAAATATCGTTTCCTCCCCTATGAGACCAAGTTAATGCTGTGTGGTATGAATAGTATGGAATGTAGAAGGACTAATGTACTGTTTCTCTTTACATTTAAATTTCTGAACAACATGGTGGACTGCCACCAATTGTTGGACCTGGTTCCTTTACTTGCTCCAGTCAGACGTACAAGGCAGCGGCATCTAATTTACGAACCTTTACATAGAACCAACTATGGTCTTACTGAATTCGTTGACAGAATGATGTGCAACTACAATAGACTCTATTCCGACACTGTGATTTTTTTAATATTTCTTTACCAGTTGAAACGACTTAAATATGGTTCAGTTTAGGGTTACATTCTGTATTTTGTTCATTTTTTATTTTGTGACTACTTATTGTTATGCAATTGTTCTCTTTACTGTTTATATAATTCTACTGCATTTTTTTCGTTGATGTATTTTTTTCTTTATTGTACCATTTGGAACCCCTATACTGCTCCGTAGGGTATTGTTTGCTTAAATAAATAAATAATAATAATAACTTTCCATTTCCTACATCTGACGCTACATTTGGCTCAGACTCCTGTATTTTTCAAAATCACCAGAAGAAGTAATCTAGAGATGATAGGTCGGGTGGTCTTGCTGGCCAGATTGTACCTTTCTCTCTAAACTTGCCTGAGTTTGGTTCTATCATGCTGAAACCAAATAATTTTTAATATTTGCTTTAACCAATTCAAAGGGGTCTAGAACATGATTGCATATATTGGCTTAGACTGTATCTTCCAAATCTAAAAAAAAAACGAAAGACGGTAATCGGGGATCTGACCGATCATTCTATTAAGCCCTTTCTTTCGGACTTCCTATTCGCAAGAGGCTCATTGAAACTAACGATACTTACCATACCAAATTATATACAAAACAATCATGTTTCCTGCTCTTCTTATCCCGTCTGATACAGCTAATTTATAATCGTGTTTACCTTAAAAACCATTAACAAAAAATCGTATTTAATTCGCATTCTAAACAATCTATAAACTGAAATCGTGCGTGCTCGCCGGGTGGTTTTCAACATTGATGGATGGCCGTGAACCTAGAGCCTATCTATGGGGCACAAAACAATCAAAATTGAAGAAATTGGATAGTAATTTTTCAGTGTTATTGAAAACCACAAAACCCGCTAAGGAGAAGCCGTAAGACTTAATTTAATCTTTATTGTAAATTTAAATCCTTGACCTTTAGCTCTCTAATGGGCAATGGACTCGGATGCACCGCTAATGGACGTTCATCGCCAGAAATTTTCGTTTAGCGGAACGCTATTGTTAGATGTGGTTTAAACTTTTTTCAAACATCTTCAAGCCATAGAGTATTTATAGCGAACTAAACTATCGGAAAATCAGAGTTTTCAAATGAAATATGAATCATCTAATTAAATAGAGAGGATACGAGAATAACGATAGAAGGTGAAAAATAAAAGAGCTAGAAGACAATAAATAAAACATTTTACTATTATCGTAAATACACTCAGGTGATTAGATAAATTGTATACGAGCATTCGTCTGAACTGTCTTTGAAATTCATCGCCTTTAAACGAACTTTATGGCTCATTACAGAAATTATGATACGAAACCACTTTAGACAATGTCGATTCCTAAATGAAATAAGTGCCCCATTTGGAGTTATCATCGTAAAATTCTCAATTTAAAAATGTATTTTATACGACCCCAGTTACGAGTCGCCCCTCTGCCGCCGTTAAATCAACTTTGCTTCTTTGTACAGTATTTTAAGTAAATGACGTACAGCGATGTATATCAAAGCATTAAACCATTTAGGTGCTCTCATCTAAAATTTAAACTACAGTAAGTATAATAAAGTTTTAAGGTTCCCGTAGCTGAATCATTTCAAATTGCTCGTAAACTCTCGAATCATAATTTTGTTGTGATCTTACGAAGTAAATTGCTGTTGGGATTTGCCGTTGCTTTCTGATGTGTCTCATTGTTTGCATGATATTATTTTTGGGTATTTCTTCAGTCGAGAAATAATTGGACGCGTTTTACGACGTAAAAATTGCTTGAACTTTAAAACATCTATCAAAAATGTTGAGCCAATGCAAATGACATCATAACTGGAGCAAAGATCCGTATAAGTAAGGTTTGGTAAATCATACCCTGATTTTTGTCATATTTTGCAATCTCAATGTTGTTTGGTAGTAAATATTGTCAGCATTTAGTTTTATATTGACAGTTGATATGAAAAGTTCTTTTCTAGTCGCTCCTGATATCAAGCATAAAATTAATCTGGACGAACTAAGCACACAATCGTTGCTAAAGAAATTCTCCACTTTGCATAATTGATAAGAGAAAATTGTCAGTTATTTAGAACTGACAGGGTAAAGTAACAATAATACAAAAAATAGACACAGGAAAGCGCTAGTTAAAGGTAATTGATTGAAAAGGCGTCAATTTTGTAAAATTGATAGGGTAGATATCAATTGGGACAAAAGATTCGATATTTTAGATAATTTTTAAAAAAATCAAAATTGACGGAATTGCATGATTGCTAATTTTAGGAAATAGCGGAAGAATGTCAGTTAAGAATAAGTATCAACAAAGATAATTAATAGATATAAATGCCAGATATATGAAATTGACAGACAAAATTGCCAATTTTGCATAAATATCAGTGAATTAACGGTGAGAAAATACTATGCTATTAATACACCAGCAAGTGACAGTTATGACAGAGAAAGTTGCATAATTGACATAAAAAGAGCAACTTTTTCATAATTGACAGAAATAAGGGTCGATTTTGCATAATTGCCATAGATTCAATTGTAGATCCTAGCCGAAAGGCGTGTCGGTTATATAGATGACATATAGAAAATTGATGGAAAAAATTACCTACTTTGGTGAACTAAAATGGAAAAAGGTAAACGTTTCATAATTGATTGTTAGCTGTCAATTATCTAGAAATAATTTCCACACAAATTCGGAAAAGGAGTGGAAAAATGTTTGAATTAGAGATAATCCAGCTTTACATAATTGACAGAAAAAGAGTAAATTTCCATTATCTAATTCAAAAGCAAATATTATCAATAAAGCACAATTGACGGGAAAAAGATAGAATCGAATAAAAAAGTGATAGTAATGCTTGAGAAGTGGCAATATTGAGAGTTAGCAGAAAAATGCGACAAATCAATATTTGACACAGTCAGTCATAAATAACTAATAGAAGCAGGATTTGCATAATTGATAGAAAGAAAGACTAACTTCAACCTAATTGATAGATAGAAGTGTCAATCAGTTATGCATAACGAACATAATTTCAATTATAAATACCAGACGACCGGTTGTGTATGAATGAAAAGTTTCCCGCGTGAGTTTAAGGAAAATATTTCATAATTGACAGAAAAACTGATAATTACCTATGCATATTTGTCTTAATAATTTGTCAGTTGTATGAAAAAAGAGCCAACATAAGCAACTGAAGAAAACCCAATTACACTTATGGGCAATTCATAGACAAATTGCCAATTTACATAGTTGACAGAAAAATGAGTACATTTTGCAGAATTCGAAAAAACAATTGCCAATTATGCATAATATACTGAGACAAGAGGGACAAGTTAGACGCTGATGGAAAAAAATGACAGTTATAGAGAAGGAAAGTGGCAATATTGTTATTCGTTAATTAATTATCGATAATTGTCATAGTCCGTTAAGGAGAGTTGACAGAAAAATTGCCAGCTATGCATAATTGATGGAAACGAGGGTATTTTTCTCATAATTGACATTGTAATTATGCGTTATTACCACGTATGGTTTTAATTATCGATAATTGGGAGAGTTAATTATCGATAATGGGTAAGAACAGTTAATTGAAATATTGTCGGCTTTGCAGAATTGATAGACATGAAGAGTAGCTTCTTTAAAATTGACAAAAGAAAATGTCAAATATGCATAATTGCCATGTATGGTTTCAATTATTATTGATACTGATCAAAATAGGTTATTGACACGTAGAAAATTGATAGAAAAATTTACTTATTTTGCTTAATTAAAATAGAAGAAAGTCAACGTTTGATAATTGATTAACAGTTATCAATTATTCAGCGACAATTCTCTTCCTAGTGTCCTTAGAGCAAAATTTTCAAATTTAGATGATTTGTAGGAACTTTACATAATTGTCAGAAAGAGAGCAATTGACAAATATGCACAATTGATAGAGAGAAAGGAGAATTTTTCACAGTTTCGGAACTAACTGAAAGATTGACAATATTACTTGAGAAAGGTGGCAGTGTGGATAGTTATTAGAGAAATACGTCGTATAGATAATTGAGAGTCAATTAAAGACAATTGATAGAGGCGAAATTTGTATAATTGATAGAAAAAAGGTAACTTTCTCTTAATTGACCGATAAAACTCTAAATTATGCTTAATTAATATAATTTCAATTATAGATATTAGACTACATAATTGTCGGTTATGCATGAATGACAGATAAAGACATCAGTATAGATAATTGACAGATAAAATGATAATAGAAAAAGTAAACGTTTCGTGATTGCTATTATTACCTGGATATTGGTCTCAAAAAATGTCAATAATATGGAAAAAGTACCAATATAGATAATCGAAAAAAAAACATAATTATAAACAATTTATAGATAAAATGAGTCAATCTTGCATAATTTGAAAAATAAAATGTCAATTATGCATAATTGACTAACAAAACAGAGATAATATAGAAGTTGATTGCAAAAGTGATAGTTATGGAAAAGAAAAGTGGCAATATTGTTAAACGCCGATCATAGATAATTGCCAGAGTTAATTAAGCAGAGTTAACAGAAATATTGCCAGCTTTGCATAACTGATAAAAAAAAGAGTATTTTCCCTATAATTGATAGAAATAGATGTAAATAAGGCATTATTGGCATGTAGTTTAAATTATAAAAAAAATTATGCCTCACCTTTATAAGCACACAACTGAAGTGCAACTTCTGAAAAAGATATAAGGGATTGAGCATTTATTTAATTTTTTTAAGCTTTCTTTTCTCATTTTATAATACTTTTATTAACTTTCCGAACATTTTTTTACGTTTTTCCAACTCTTCCAATTTTCAATTTTTTCTTCTCATTTTTTGCCATCCCGACCTCATAGCTGAACTCCTTCGCCGAAAATCGCGCTTCCCAAACTTTTTCTTTATTATTTTTTTTCTTATTTCGTTTTATAATACTTTTAATAACTTTGCGAACAATAGTTTACGTTTTCTCCAATTTTTTCCCATTCTTTCGCAAATTTTTGGGTATCCGGCGAGGTGGGGAGTGGGGGCTATAATTCATGGTCCAGTTTTCGTCCAGGATCCTCATTATTTTATCCCGGCTACATGTCCTGAAAATTTCAGACCTCTGGATATACCGGAACTTGCTTAATTAAAAGGGAGCGTCACTCTGATAAGCGCTTCACTTTGATAAACATTTTTTTCTCACTTTACCCTCACTAAAGAAGTTTCACTTCAATAATAAATTATAACTGGCAGTCAATTATCGATACTTGATAAAGTCAATTTAGGAAAATTTATTAAAAAATTGCCAGCTTTTCAAAACTAACAAAAAAAATGATTTCCTCATAACTGTCTGAAAGAGATATCAATTAGGCTTTATTGCCACGTACGGTTAAATTGCCTTTGCCAATTATCGATACCTGGAAAAGTCAATTAAGGAAAGTTAATCGGAAAATTGCAGCTTTACAGAATTGACAGAAAAAAAGAGTATCTACTTAATAATTAAAGAAAAGATATGTCAATTATTTATTATTGTCACTTATGATTTAAATCATCGATAAATGGCAAAATCAATTATCGTTAATTGGGAAAATTAATTAAAAAGATTTGATTAAAAAATTGCCACTTTTGCAGAATTGCCAGAAAAAAGTATCTTTCTCATATTTGTCAAAAAGTGATATCTATTATGCAAAATTGTCATGTGTGGCTTAAATTGTCGATAACTGGCAGGGTTAGTTACTTGAAAAAGTCAATAAAGGAAAGTTCATTAAAAAATTGCCATCTTTGCAGAATTAACCGAAAAAGTATTTTCCTCATAATTTTCCGAATAAGATATCAATTAGGCATCATTGCCACGCAATGTTATATCTTATTTACCAATTATCGATACTTGGAAAAGTCAATTCAGGAAGGTTAATTGAAAAATTGCCTGCTTGCAGAATTGACAGAAGAATTAATATCTACTTCATAATTGACAGAAAGAGGTGTCAATTATGCATTATTGCCACGGTTTAAATTATCGATAAATGGCAGAATCAATTGTCGTTATTTGGGAAAAACCAATTAAGGAGACTTGATTAAAAAATTGCTACTTTTGCAGAATTGTCAGAAAAAAGTATCTTTCTCATATTTGACAAAAAGTGATATCTATTATGGAAAATTGTCATTTGTGATTGAAATTGTAGATAGCTGACAGAGTTAGTTATGGATACTTGAAAAAGTCAATAAGGGAAAGTTAATTTAAAAATTGCCATCCTTTCAGAATTGACAGAAAAAGCATATTCCTCATAATTTTCCGAAAGAGATATCAATTAGGCATCATTGCCACGCATTGTTATATTTTATTTACCAATTATCGATACTTGGAAAAGGAAAAGTCAATTCAGGAAGTTTAATTGAAAAATTGCCTGCTTAGAAGAATTGACAGAAAAATGGATATCTACTACATAATTGACAGAAAGATATGTCAATTATACATTATTGCCACGGTTTAAATTATCGATAAATGGCAGAGTCAATTGTCGTTAATTGGGATAAACCAATTAAGGAGATTTGGTTGAAAAATTGCCAGTCTTGCAGAATTAACCGAAAAAAGCGTAATCTCATCATGATTGACAAGAAGATCTTTAATTATGTATAATTGCCATGCATGGTTTAAAACATTATTGATATTAGCCAAAGGAATTATTGATTCGTATGATTGACGTATCAATATAGACAATTAACTAATATAAAATTGATTCCCATTGAAATTTTTTTCATATTTGGCCAATTATGCATGCATATTACCTGAGAAATGTCTATGAAACGTATATGAAAAAATTGTCAACATAAATAATTTGGGTTAAAACTAATTATAGATAATTTAATTGATGACAAAAGTGAAAACATTTACAGAGTAGCAAATTGCCAATTTAGATAATTGACATATAAAAGGGTCAATTATTGAAGAGTGATCGAAATAAATTGCCTACTTTGCTTAAATTACAGAAAGAGAAGTATGAATGACAGAAAAATTTCAGTTATGGATAGGGGACGAAAAAAAGAATAGTAATTCATAGAACGATTACTACATATCCCTATATTTAAGCTTGTGACTTTTTGGAAAATTTTAAGAAACAAGTTTAAATTAAGAAAATGTCTTGCAATGGTGTTTATTTCTACCAGCCATGGGCTTGCGTAGAGGTAAGAATATCAAGATGAATAGCATCCAACAAATCATAATTTTTAGTTTCCTCAAGAATGCCTCATCCTGTCGAATGACGATAAAATACGTACCTTTTTGTAGTTGCTATTATTGAAAAGTACACAGGCACAGGGTACTAACGATCTCCTATAAACATCACATAGGCTCGTCTCGTTTAAGTAGAGGGTTTTCATGTAAAATATATTATTATACTTTTATTACTTATATATTTATATCTAAAATTCCTTCCATCTATTAGGAATAGACCCAGATATTCAGCAACAGTTTCGTTTTGATCTTAAATGGTGGCAATATTTTTAAAACATACACCCTCTAGCAGCAATCTTACTGCACCTTTACTATTAGTTTCTCCGACCTTATTGAGATAAGAGGGAGCTAAATACATATTTTATTGTAGCCGTGCTTAAAGTACACAAAATCCAGTGGTCCCAAGAATTAAATAGTCTGTTCCACTTAAACTACTTACACACAACCCAATTTTATTGAATAAACGGAATAGGGTTCTTGTCAGGTACCAGAGCAAAAAATGAAGGATTCGCTCCGGCCCGTCCCGAGATGCACTGCATCGCATTGGCGTACTTGCAAATTGGCAGAGGAACTGTTTTAAGCTGAAAATAAATTAAACATAAGAAGTCCCAAATCGTTTCCTCGAAGAGTTATTTTAGACATTTCTGTTAGTACCTACCGACAGTTTCAAAATTAAAAGTAAAGTAACGTAGCTAATCATCACCACGTCAGATCATTCGTCGGGGCGTTGGCACTGTTGGGTGTATTATTTAGTTACAGAATCGTCCTACGGGCATGGGTATTGATGTTATATTCCGTTCAATAAGAGCTGAATAGTGACAGCCTGAAAAATGAGGGAGGAATACAAGACTATGAGACAACTGGAATTCATAAAACTGATACCAAAAAAAATGATCTGTGATACAACGTTTAAAATATAAATAGCATAAAGGTAATGGCCAGTTGATTGACAATGCTCATGATGTTGCTTTATTTTCGATGATTAATATCTCCTTATGCTGTTTAAGCAATCGTTTAACGGCTCCTGCTAGAGCTTGCCAAAGGCTTGTGCGACGTCAAGAAATCTCGTTGAGCATACCTGTATTTTTTCTATAATACTGGTGACTATGTGCACCTGATCCAAAGATAAATCCAACATTAGAGGCGTGGCTGAATCTGATAGCTTTCAAGGCGACCATTCTAGAGTTTTTCCCATTATCAGATCGTAACCTGAGGGCCTTCTTCGAACTTCGAATATTTAATATTTCATATCTTACTTTTTTGGGAGTTTGCCAGAGCAAGTCTTTTCAAGGCTATTACCAAAGATCCGCTGTTGTTATCTCCAGCCCATGTAGCATCAATGGTCTTGATTGGTGGTGCGTAATTCCATAGCATAATAAATCTAACCCATAATTTCTTCCAATATCCCCACACTATCCACGCTACTCCCTTAAAAATTATTAATTTTGGGTCATTTTTAAAACTGCCTTATAAGTCAAAATAAATAAGCACGACGCTGACCCTAGACCACAGGTGTCACAGAAGATACCAGAGGCGATTGGGAACTGCCACTTGGCAACTTTTAGACCCTATATTGACGTAACAAGTGATTTATGACCTGAAAGCGAACTACCTCTCCTAGAAGCCTAGACCATTTCTTGAAATTTTCAAGGGATTCTAGCTAAAATATTTTGGGATTCGTGTAATGGTATTGAACAGATGTTTGTGTGTATTAGGGCAAGGCCGACCCGAATATGATGCCCTTATGCTAAAAGCTTATTTTAGTATACAAATTTAAACATGACTACTGAAATTGCTGATGTTACTTTTGACCGATACGTTTGTAGAAATATGATCTCTAGAAAGCAATGTTGCATGATGCACATTACTACTAAATGTTGAACGGATATTCAACTCAACATATTGATTATTTCTACAGAGTTGGGTTTGATAAATATATTTATGATTACTTTTTCAGAAAACATCGAATTCAGTAACAGGTGTAAAAAATTCTCTTCTTGATTCATCTTCATTTTTACTATCCCTTGCCCTTGTTGCTGCCTTTTTTCCGGTAATTCCTCCTAAATTAGATCTTTTTTTGTCTTTCCGTGTTAGCATCCAAAATTTCTCAAATATTGAATTTCTTTCATCTTCTGTCACTTTCTGGCATTTTGTTGCAAATTTTCCTTGACACTTGCATCTTGTTCCTATATATTATGTCTACTTTGGTATGTTATAGAACTCACTCACTTTCTCTTGCCAGAATATTTTTTCTCTCGTTTATTTTTAATTATCAATATCATTATTTTTACCACTGAAATGAATTTGATTAATGAAAATTGTCGTCCAGAACTGCGTCACTGTGGGGCTCTTCTTCGGTGATATAATATGTGACTAACCCAAACTAACCCATTCATTTATGAAAAGAAGGTTTAAAATGATGGTCGCTGAAAGACAACTAGTTATAAAGATCACTTCTTGTGCAACTTCTTCGATTATCTTCACAAGCTATATCTGCTGCTCATATTAATAAACTAGGTTGAGATGTGGAACCTTCAGCAAAATGCACTCTAGCAAAGTTTTAGCCACATGTCACTAGCCATTTTAGCATTATCAGGCGATGATTGGAGCTCATCTCCTTTTAATCAATCTTTACTTTCTTCAGCCACCTGAGCCTCATCCATTTTTATTCTTTTTTATATGTATATTTTTAAGAATAATTTCCTCCAGTGCTATTTTTCTCCAATCAAGAAAATAGTGGTGTTTCTGGAGAATTTTGTCTTATCGTTAATTCTGATGGCCTTGCATAAATTGCAAACGAACTATTAAAGTTATCAGCTGCAATTTCTTATTACTCAGCTTCACAAACGTCAACAAATCCAGGACCCAGCACTCTTCATACTGTTTTGAGGTCTAACGAATGTATTACGATCGAAATTTTGATTTCTAGCAACATATTGTTACACAAAATCTGTCTGATCCGTTGTATTAAAAGTGCATTTCTCAATGAAAATAATCCTTTGCCAAGCAGCTGGTATTCATTAGAGCGAATCCTCTCGGAGGCGGTAAAATACTTCATCCGGGAGGATCCGCGCTACTGGTGAAATAATTTTGCCTCCCTGCAAAATCTTAATACATTTCCTATCCTTGTCTACCTTAAAGATACAGACATAAGCCAAAGTGTTTCACCGAAGGAGGTATACTCTCTCATTTCAACATGAAATAAGATTTTGCCTCCCTGTAAAAGCTTGATAAAATTCTTATCCATTTCAACTAATGAAGATGAAAGTTGCTTCCAACCTCGGTTGTTGATACAAGGTTTATTATATTTCGCCTCCTCCGAGTATACGTAACCTTCAGGTTTTATTCCTTGAAAATCTTATTATAAAACTAGCAGCTTGTGATGCTCCATGTCATTTCGAAATTTGTCAAGTTATAGTAAGTATAATGTAAGAGAAAGAAATTTGTGTTCCTAATTCATGTGATCATAAGTGCTGCTTTCAATGTTTGACAAAGTGGACTGCCAAAAAGTAAGCTGTTCAAATTTTGAAGAGACGTCAAGCAATATAAAATGGAAGACATTGAAGATTTGATATTGTAAATTATAGTGATATAGGTGAAATAGACCTTGAAAAATTCAACGATGACGTAACTGAAAACGACGTAAATAGATTTATAGAAATTGAATCAGAACCAATTCCTACAGACCAAATAGAAATTGTTGCAGATGGCAATGTGACATTTTTCGAAAATTTCAATGAAGCTGATTTTAGTGTAGTATGTTGCATGACTCAAAGTTATGTAATTTTAGAGACATATGCCCATAGAGTGAAGAATTTATTATGTTATTTCTGTTTTGCTCTTCACAAATATCTTCTGTAAAATTCTTTTCATAGACATAATAATGCTCATTATAAAAGAAAACGAAATATTCATCTTATGATGTAGAGTGTGTACTATGTTGGGGTTCGGAACCTTCGGCAACATGCACTAAAACAGAGCTTTATCCACAGTACCGAAACAGAATTTTTGCACTCGACGCGCGTTTCGCTAATCATGTTAGCATCATCAGGAGATGATTAAGACTCTTAATCATCTCCTGATGATGCTAACATGGTTAGCGAAACGCGCGTCGACTGCAAAAATTCTGTTTTGGTATTGTGGATAAAGCTTTGTTTTAGTAGAGTGTGTAGTTCGCACTTTAATGTTTCTAATGGACTTTTGAAATTGATACAAAAACTCATATTCCTATATTACCATATTAGATAGAGTTATTGAAATATTTGTGTATTTAATTTTTAATTATCTATAACTACTATTTAAAATACTATTGTAGTTGTAAGATAATATCAAAATTGAATTTTTTAATCATTAGAAATTTTAACAAAATTAGATAGGGCTATTTAAATATTTTTATTTAACTGTTGTAATGCAACAAAACTACAAATGTTGAATTCCCTGTATTTACTACTTTAAATATTATAACAGTTGTAGGATAATATCAAAATTTTAATAAAATTAGAGAGAGCTATTTAAATATTTTCATTTAACTATTATAATGCAACATAACTACACATTTTAAATTTCCTGTAATTACTATTTAAAATATTATAGTAGTTGTAACTATTATAATGCAACACAACTACAAGTTTGAATTCCTTCTCATTACTATATAAAATATTATAGTAGTTGTAGGATAATATCAAACTCAAAATTGAATTTTGTAATTATATTAGAATTTTTAATAAAATTAGATAGAGCTATTTAAATATATTTTTTAACTATT
>MU190280.1:17149-44617 GCA_016904865.1 Pissodes strobi | reverse complement strand
TTAACTGCCAATGTTGGTCTCTATGGACCATTCTTATTATTTGGTATCAGTTGCTTACTGTCAACTGTACTAACCTTACGATGGGTGCCCGAAACCAAAGGAAAAACATTAGAGGAAATACAGCAAACACTAAAGAAATAACATAGGGTTGTCTTAATATTTCAAAATAATTCTTGGTCTCTTAGCCATTGTTTCAAGTTTATGGGTGCCAATTTTTAAATATTTTCATGCAGAAGAAAGCTGAAGATAATTATTGACGGTACACGTTGTGAAAACATGTAAACCACCACTGCGTAAAACATCTGAAAGAGCAGCTTGTATATACTGATATAAATGTTTTACTTCATTGCAATAAAGACTTTTAAATAATTCGTTTATTTTATATTTTAATGTCTATGCAATTCATTCAAAATAATATTACTAATGCTTGAGATATATCTTTGGGAGTAGCCCATGTTCAGCGACACCAATGAAACAAAATATTGGCTACAAATAATACCTGAATTATTAAATTAGAGATATCATCAGACATAACCAAATTAGTGAAAGGATTTGTCAGATAAATTGCCTATTTGTCCACCTCAGCTGTAGAGTTCTTGAATAATTGGACTCTGGCACTGAAAATTGCACAAGTGCTAATTTAGTGACCCTAATGAACCTTAAAAAGCTAAAAGAACTTGAAATGCTGAACGTTTCGAGGAACAAATCTGCCCCTCTTGCCAAGGATGAGAAACCTATAAATGAAAATGCATAGTAAATGCAATTAAAGCAGTAAAAAGCTCGTGTACTTTGTACTTATACTTGCCCATTGTAATTGAAAACTGTACAGGGTCTTTAATCATATATTGACACCTCCTGTACAGCCGTTATTTGAAGAGTGAGTTGAGAAAGTGGTAAATACAAAACTTCTAAGATTTTATCTATATTTTGATAATCCGCCTTCAGAAAAAACAATTGACAATCGAAAATGTAAAAATTTTGCATCAATGTATTTTTTTTAATAGAGCATCCTGTATATTGATCCACTTTATGAAAGAGCATAATTTTGTGATTTCAAAAATATATATTTAGTTTGTATAGGGTAAGTTCAGCCGTTTTTGATATACTACACATTAAACTTTGCGATAATTTTAACGAGTAAATCACAGTTGCCATAAGTCGAAAAAATGCCTTACACGGATGAAGAGAAATGCGATATTCTTCAAATATTTTATAACAATAACAATAATGCGTCTGCAGCGCGAACAGAATATGAACAAAGGTTCCCATTAAGAGCAGTTCCAGCGCGGAATACATTCAAAAATGTTGAACGAGCATTCCGGGAAAGAAAAGTTTTGAAACGAAAGAAGCGCACTATAGCCGTTGATGAAGAAGAAGAATTAAATATTTTGTTATATTTTCAAGGTAGATAAATGATATTTTGTTATTTAATTTGATAAATTATAACTAGTAATGGTTCCATTTTTAGAAAATCCGAATAGATCCATAGCCGCCGCACCAAAACATTTTCATAGATCGGCTAAGAAAATGCATTCACTTTTTTTCCAAAAAATATTGAGGTCGGAAGAATGCACGTTCGATACTGCTGGTCTTTATAATAGGAAAAACGTTCGATTTTGGGCGACCGATAACCCTAGAAATGTCAGAGAAATCAAATTTCAAGGGCGACGTTCTTTACATGTTTGGTGCGGCATCTTAAATAATAAAATAATAGGTCCAATTTTTTACAATGAATCATTGACTGAGGAACGATATCTCAATATGTTACAAACTGAAGTGGAAAATTTACTTGAAGACTTACCAGTGAGGCAATACAATAACATAATATGGCATCAGGATGGAGCCCCACCGCACAACGTTTTGCCTGTATTAAATTATCTCAATCAGAGGTATGAAATGTGGATAAGTAGTAGTGGGCCGATTCGATGGCCACCGAATAGCCCAGACTTAACACCCCTTGATTCATTTCTCTGGGGATTTTTACAAAACAAATTTTGCGAAAGTCCAAGCGAAACCGTTGAAGAACTACAAGCCAAAATTATACGTGCTATTAACGACATAAATGAGAATCACAGTCAGTTCATTATGAATACTAAATAAAATTGAAACTGATTATATAAATTGCATTGATAGAAATGGTCGCCATATTGAACAGTTGTAAAAAGTAGTCAAAAAATTGTAAAAATAATTATAACAGATAGTTCATTTGTTTATTTATTTTGTTACAATCTTTAACAAATTAAAATTATTCAACAGAATTCATGGCAACTGTGATTTACTCGTTAAAATTATCGCAAAGTTTAATGCGTAGTATATCAAAAACGGCTGAACTTACCCTATACAAACTATATATTTTTGAAATCACAAAAGTATGCTCTTTCATAAAGTGGATCAATATACAGGGTGTTCTATTAAAAAAAATACATTAATGCAAAAATTTTACATTTTCGAGTGTCAATTGTTTTTTCTGAAGGCGGATTATAAAAATATAGATAAAATCTTAGAAGTTCATAGCCTACTCAAGATAAAATTAACTTGGAACAAAGAATATTAATTTGCCATGTACTTACGGTCCTAAGCAATGACTTTTTTATAAATTTTTTAAAGAGTACCTATTTATAGAATATTGCATAATTTTTTTGATGGGTAAACATCTTACGCGGCGGTATTAGGGTAAATCTCGGCAAATGGGACGGAAATGTTGGGACGGAATGTGTAAACCGATTGTGACATTATAACCCGTGCGCATTGAGGTGCAAGCTAATCCAGGACGGCCGTGATTGCAGCGACTCAAATGGCGCTTCTAAAAAGCTAGCCGCTAGGGCGGTATTAGATTTTCATTATATTATATTCGCAGCGTATTTGGATCCAAAGCACAGCTTCTTTTTAATAGACGGTTGAATTTAAAATGAATTTTCGCTTCAAAATCCACGACAAATTCGTCCGAAGCCACGGCTATCGTCATAAAAAAAAATGAGCGAGTCTGCTTGTACTAGAGACACTGATGTGTAAACATATCCTATATCGAAATCATCGACATGAAAATCTAATGCCACCTTAGGCCGCGTGATTCCTGAATATAGGCAACCGCCTATTGCTATATCCTGGCGTTAGAAAGAACACGCTTTACACTAACGGTTACAGACAGCCTGCAAAACACATTCCCGTCACAGATACCGCCTGACGTGCGTTGTTTAATGTTTACATTTGTAACGTTTACATTAGAATTTCTAATATTACACTTCACGCATAGCTCTCTTCTCGCTTCGCTCGCTACATGGGCGCAATGAACAAACACTAACCAAAACTAACCCAAAGTATGCACAAAATGAAGAAAAAACTTTTTACAATTATAACCTCAAGAAAATAAAAAATAGGATTAAAACTAACCGTAAAAACACCGCGAGCGAAGCCGCGGGTAAAAGCTAAAAGTATCCTTTGTTCTTTACTATACTCCTGAAAATATCTGTACAAAATTTCATGATGATCGGTTGAGTAGTTTATGCGTGAAAGCGTAAGAAACAAACAAACAAACACATTCGCATTTATGTTATTAGTTATTCGCATTTATAATATAAGTTAGAATTCTTTAATAATACTTACTGGCAGCTTCAATCGGAGTGGATTAATTATCTGCACAAATTCGACACGAAAATCGAATGCCACCAGGAATAACATCAACCGGGCACAGCTTATTCACTACCAGCTAGTCATCTTGGGGCGGCATCCTCTGATTGGGGAAAGTCAATAACCAAATTTTAGAAGAGGGCCATGACTCAATATTGTTTTAAACATCTGGGCATCTGAATAATACTTTTAACAGTTCATTTAATTTAAAATATGCTTTTTTATCGTCTAAAATCCGTTTAAAAACGATTTTAAATGGCAAAATTCTATAAAAATCGGAAATTTCCGGACTTTTTTAGGGCAATAGCCGTGGCTTCGGACGATAGCCGTGGCTTCGGACGAATTTGTCGCGGATTTTGAAGCGAAAATTCATTATTAGAAACAAGCTGTGCTATGGATCCAAATACACTGCGAATAAAATATAATGAAAGTCTAATACCGCCCCGCCCTAGAGGCTAGCTTTTTAGAAGCACCATTTGAGTCGTTGCAATCGCGGCCGTCCTGGATTAGCTTGCTCCTAAATGCGCACGGGTTATAATGTCACATCGGTTTACACATTCCGTCTCCTCCCATTTGCCGAGATTTACCCTCATACCGCCGCTTAAGATGTTTACACATGAAAAAGTCCAGAAATTTCGGATTTTTACACAATTTTGCCATTTAAAATCGTTTTCAAATGGATTTTAGACTATAAAAAGCATATTTTAAATTAAATGAACTGTCAAAAGTATTATTCAGATGCCCAGACGTTTAAAATAATATTGAGTCATGGCCCTCTTAAAAAATTTGCAAAATTTTGTTATTAACTTTCTAAAATCAAAGGATGCCACCCCAAGATGACTAGCTGGTAATGAATAAGATGTGTCCATAGGTTGATGTTATTCCTGGTGGCATTAGATTTTCGTGTCGAATTTGTGCAGTAAATTAATCCACTCCGATTGAAGCTGCCAGTATGTATTATTAAAGAATCCTAACTAATATTATAAATGCGAATAACTAACATTATAAATGCGAATGTGTTTGTTTCTTACGCTTTCAGGCATAAACTACTCGCTCGCGTTCATTTTTACGGTTAATTGTAATCCTATTTTCCACTCGTAAACTATTTATCATGAAATTTTGTACAGACATTTTCAAGAGTATAGTAAAGGACATAGGACACTTTTAGCTTTTACCCGCGGCTTCACTCCGGTTGATTTTTACGGTTGGTTTTAATCCTATTTTGCACGCGTAAACCACTTAACCGATCATCATGAAATTTTGTACAGATATTTTCAAGAGTATAGTAAAGGACATAGGACACTTTTAGCTTTTACCCGCTGCATCTCTCGCGTTGATTTTTACGATTAGTTTTAATCCTATTTTTATTTTCTTGAGGTTATATTTGTAAAAAGTTTTTTCCTTGATTTTGGGCATGCCTTGGGTTAATTTTCATTAATTTTTGTTCGTTGCGCTCCTGTACCGGGCGAAGCGAGCAGAGGGCTATGCGTGAAGTGTAATATTAGACATTCTAATGCAAACGTTTCAAATGTAAACATTTAACAACGCACGTCAAGCGGTATCTGTGACGGGGTGTTTTGCAGGTTGTCTGTAACCGTTAGTGTAAATCGTGTTCTTTCTAACGCCAGAACATAGGCAACCAATTCCAAATAAGTGGTTGCCTATATTCAGGCGTCACGCGGCCTAAGGTCGCATTAGATTTTCATGTCGATGATGTCAATATAGGATATGTTTACCCATCAGTGTCTCGAGTACTAGCAGACTCGCTCAATTTTTTTTAAATAGAAATCAAATTAGAATGGACAGCACAACGGATACAAGTTCAGAGAGCGAAATTGAGCCTCTTGTGTCTTTTAGGTTTCAAAATAGACCGAAGTGCATTATATGCAATGATAATAAAGGCGAAATAATTAGGGCGACAGAATAGTATATTAAGATACTAGTTTTAAAAGACCATATTTTATCGCACGAGCACGAAATTAGGAAGCGACCCGCTTGCGAGGAGTTTCCCAACGTGCGAGTGCGCTAAATGTCTTTTAAAACGTGTATTTTATACTATTTTTTCTATTTTGCAGTTTTTTAATGAAAAACATTAATTTATTCAAGTCGCGATCAAAAGTTGGACGGGCATTTTGTCACTTTTAACGTCTGTATTATTAGGAATCCCATTCAAAACGGTGGCGAAATTTTTGCTAGTGAGCATTGACATTGAACAATTTTGTTAATACCATAGGAACCAGTCATCAAAAGTAGTGTCGAAAAGAGCTTCTTTTCGACACTACTTTGCGTACCGAAAGGACTTCTTTACGATACCAAAATAGAAAAAGAACTATTTCTACTTTTCTTATGGCAAAAAAGATTCGATGTAATATTGATATTTTAATGAAGCAAAAGAAAAAGTAATTTCAGATGCTAAAATTAGTAATAAATTCGACGAAGTAATTTGGCAAAAGCTATGCTAGATTAGTTATACAAATACAAGTAAAAGAAATATTGAAGCGAACAGAAAAAGTAACGCAAGACAAAGAATATAAATTATCTGGAATAGAACCTCCTGCGCCTGTAGGAAAATTTTTAAGTACAGGGTGATCCCCTATAATGTCGCCCCCAACATTTTTATTTTAAGTGTCCCAAAAAATTAAAAGTGTGGTTATGTAGGTACTGAAAAATACTTTTTTTTCTGCGTGTAAAAAATATTTGAAACATGCTCAGTATACAGGGAAAAACAAAAAGTAAATATTTTTTCAATGGAACACCCTATATATGAATTTATTTTTCGATTCCTCGTAAAATTCTAAGCATATTTTATATATGGTGTTATACCTCTAGAGTTAGTAGTTTCACAGCTATAAACAGTTGAAAATCGGTACTTTGGCTACTTTTCACCTTGGTAGCAAGAAGATCATTAAAGATGGAGTAAAATGAATTTCACATTACTATCTTAACTTTTCAAGAGCTACCTGACGGCACTGACTGGCAGGCGGTACCATGGGTACCAAATCTGGTACCTCGGTAAGTACCATCAGTTAGCACCATCAGATAGCTCTTGGAAAGTTAAGATGGGAATGTGAAATTCATTTTACTCCATCTCTAATATTTTTTACATGCAGAAAAAAAGTATTTTTCAGTACCTACATAACCATACTTTTAATTTTTTTGGGAAAAATTAAAGGGGGGCGACATTATAGGGGATCACCCTGTACATGTTCTTTCGACATAAACAAATGTGTATATGGATAATCTATACTTACATATACTGTGTTTATACATTCAATAAATAGTTTATTATCTTGTTATTTTTTTTATTTTCCTCAAAAAAATCATGACGAAGTAATACACCCTATAAAACAGTCTTCGCCTTAATAGATGATAAATCACAATGATCCCTTTACAAGATAATGTAAGAGAGTGAAACAGATTCCATACATATCAACAGTGAAAGAGATGCCTAGCGAGTCGAGAAACTCAACGGTTGTCAGTGCTTGCTCTCCCGTAAAATCATGACATCACTAATTGTTTATTACTATATCTTTGTTAATTTAAAAGCAAAAAATATGGAGATTGACTGTTACCTTGTCAATACATAAGCGAAACTTTTATAAAGAATATTTTTTTCTTTCATTTAGGCCTTTTTTCTTCGTTAAATGAAAGGTATATTTAAAAAAGACCACTTTTTAACCAAATTTTTGCACGGTTGAAACCGAGATATTTACGTTTAAAATTTTTTTCGGCCATAAGGGCTAATAAAAATTATTTTTTTAAATAATTATAAAAAAATACTTCCTACAAAGACCTTATTGTGCATTGGGCCAAAAAAATAAGCATTTTTTTCTCTATACGGGGGTTGTCTCGATTTTTGATAATAGGGTCGTTTTGCGCAGTCTTATTTTGTATTGCCTCCGGAATAAGGGTTATTTTATCATGTATTTTCATCCCTGAAAAATTCAGCTTGTGACACCATACTATAAACGCAAGAATTGCAAATTATTACTAAATTAAGCTAGAAAGAGTGAGTCTGAGTAGCGCACCGATAGGCCTTGACTTCTTGCGAGTTTACTAATATTTCCGACATGTTTCAATGATGAAAATGTATTTAACATGCGCATGCGTAATGGCCGAATGTATCGGAATTATCCATGTCTCTACGGTCGGTCTAGCGAAATTCCTTCAACTCCTCGGTGGTGTAGTAGTTAGACGATCTGCTTGTCATTTGGGCGCCGCGCCGTCGGTTCCATTCCCGACAGGTGTTTTGTTTACCTTTTTTAAGGTTTTGTTTGTTTTTATTCATTTTTTTTAAGTTTGGGTAAGCCTTGAATTAGTTTTGGTTAGTTCTTGTTGGTTGCGCCCCCGTAGCGAGCGAAGCAAGCGGAGGGCCATGCAAAGGCATAATAGCACCTATTCTTGTTTCGCCATTATGCATGGACGGCTTTCGCATCGAAAAGTGAGTAGGAGTGCTAGACGCCTGTGCATTTAACCAGAGTGCCGAAACTTGCGTCTAGGGGGATCGCTTACATCTTCCATCATTCGAACATTCCAACTTGGTGTTGTGCATGCGTTTGTGGCGTATTTTGAGGTTAGATATGAAATATATTCGCAGAAACACATTCAAGCTGCTGGATATCCACTATAATACCGCTTTTAACCCATATTTTGTATCATTAAACTAATATTTCACTTCACGCATCGCCCTCCGCTCGCTTCGCTCGCTACGGGAGCTCAACGGACAAGAACTGACCAAAACTAATCCAAGGCATACCCAAAATCAGAAAAAATAAACAAAAAAATGCAGTACGACAATCCAATCTTATATTTTTCCCAACGATTCACATAGAAAACTATTTCCAGGTAGTATTTGTACTTAAATCCAATCGGGGAGCAGCAGTAAGATATTTGAGGGTTGGAATGATCGAATGATGGAAAGTTGAACGGTCCCTCTAGACATAAATAGCGCCGAACACTAGCGCACGGCAGATTTAGGCTAAGTCGGGTTACGGGCGAAGGCCGCCATCGGACGCCCAGCGTTTCGATCGTCGCCGTCCATCGTAGCCTCGATTTGGCTCTTATAAACAATGTATTCTGCGGCCAGTGGAGATTCAAAAATACGTAAATTCGCAAATTATAGTGAGTTTCTGTTAATGCAGGGAAGGAGATTTTATTTTTCTATTCATTTTCGCAAGCAGTGCGCGCGCACGGTCGCATTTCTTGAGATGCCGCTCCTGGATTTCAACTCAAGAAATTTCGCTAAGAGTAGCAGCTTCTGCTGCTGGAAGACAAGGTTATACATGTTGTAACTGCAAAGAGAAGTGTTTCACGGCTAAATGTAGCTCTAAAGGCAAGAAGCTTTTGTGCAATTCATCATAGTAATTCTAGTAGTTTAAGTTGTTGCATTAAATAAGATTGTCATATATTTTCTCTGTTTTTTTTTTTGTTATATTGTTATTATTTTAGTGGGGGTTTTGTTTTAAGTTCGTTCAACAATGTCTGTTTATGTTAATTGGAAAACTTTTCCCATGTTTTAATAAATAAATATGTACAACCTATTGAGTTTTATTTTTGTTTCCGTTTAATAAAGAATGTTTCTTTTCAACATTCACCATGAGTGCATCGTGAATGTTGACATTCGCCGGCGTGAGTTAGAAATAATGATATTTGACTATTATTTCGGACACACACCAAGTAACTTTGTGTATCTCGACATTCACGGATTTCAGACTTTCACAATAACAGAACATATCTACAACATAGTGTATATGTTGAGAAAAAATACTAAGCTTTGTTATATATATTGCATGCACTACCGAATACAGATATTTTTTCACCGTAAACTATAATTCGTAACAGATTTTCTGTAAAGAGCAAAGACGGTTAGATATTAAATCCTAGCTAACTTTCTAATTCAATCTAAAAAGCACGTTATTCAAACTGGCAAAAATTTCAACTAAGGTTTTGACCGTTACCAAACATGGCTATAAATACTGACTATAATGATATTTTCGGCTACCTCTGAAAATAATAAAGTTGTAGATATATGATACTAGTCTCTTAGGATCCGTAGCAATGATGTCCATTTCGACCTGGCCTTGTTCTTCCAGGCTCTTACCGTTCATGATAAGGTATACAGAGCACCTACTACCACATATTTAATCAATCTTCACAGCCACCTTTGCATTGGGCTACATTCCCAAAAACTGGAGGAAAGTTAAGGTAGCGTTCATACCAAAGACAGGGCGACGATCACAAGAGGAACCAAAGCCATCGAAATCTACCACTCATGCTCTTCAAAATCTCGTCCGCGATATAGAGAAGGCACTGACTGAAAAAGAAGTGGCGCTGTGTGCATTTCTAGACATCGAGAGTGCATTTGACAACAACTCACATGAATCCATTCAGCGCGCCACAACACGCAGAGAAGTGGAACCAACCACTACAAAATTGATAAAATCCATGCTAACCAGCCGTGAAATCACCGCGACCATTTGAGAAACAGCCATCACAGTCAAAGTAATAAAGGAATGTCCTCAAGAAGGGGTCCTATCGCCCATGCTTTGGTCTCTGGTGGTTGACGATTTACTGAGAAGACTGACTGTAGCAGGCTTTGAAGTCCAAGGTTACGCAGATGACCTTGTTATAATAATAAGAGGCAAGCATGACAACGTTCTCTCAGAACGTATGCAAAGTGCACTCAACTTTGTCAGTACATGGTGTACACAGGAAAGACTAAATGTCAACCCAAGCAAAACCGTAGTGATACCATTCAGAAAACGCAGGAAGCTGAACCATAAAGCACTCACTTTGGGAGGGACAATGGTAGAGCTTTCAAAGGAGGTTAAGTGTCTTGGCATCGTTCTTGACCAGAAATTAACCTGGAACCCACACCTGGAAAGAACTATTAAAAAAACAACGGCAGCGCTTTGGGCCCGTCGACGACTCTTTGGTAAAACATGGGGGCTAAAACCCGCCATCACCTGGTGGTCCTATAACACTATTGTTAAGCCTATTATAACCTATGCCTGCTTGGTGTGGTGGGTAAAAACAAAGCAAATAACAACACAGCGAAAGTTAACAAGAGTACAAATGCTCGCCTGTCTGGGTATAACAGGGGCTATGAAAACGTGCCCCACAGCAGCTTTGGAAACCCACTTGACCTCCCTCCGCTGCCCTTATGCATAGAAAAAGAGGCCTGGACCGGTGCGTATAGAGTCACTCTGACACACAAACTGAAGTCAGGAAACCTGACTGGTCACCTTAAAATTCTGAAGGACATCCAGATAGAGGCGATGACCATACCAACTGATACAATGGAAACGAAACTCCATTTTGATCGCTTCTTTGAAGTGGTAATAGAAAACAGCAATACTGCAGGGGAGAGACTAAAACAATGACCGTACCAACCGATACAATGGAAACAAAACTCCATTTTGATCGCTCCTTTGAAGTGGTAATTGAAGACCACACTACTACAGGGGAGAGACTAAAACAGATCACTTGTCTGGTACATAGATGAACCAAAGATGAAGGAGTGGGATCTGAATTTTACGGACCTAGGTATCTAATCTCTGCGCATTTAGGAAATACTCCCACAATCTTTCAAGCAGAACTATATGCTATCAATATAGCCATCTCTGAATGAACCAAAAAGCGATTAGCATCTAGCAGAATCAACTCCCGGCTAGTGAGGGTTTGTCGGATGGCTGCAGATCAACTGGCAAACACAAACAGACCCACCTTAATGTGGGTACCAGAGTGTGAGCACGAGAGTGCGGAAGGCAACGAAGCCACTGACCAGCTCACACGGAATGGTGCACGGACTCCCTTTTGCGGGCCTTAATCATTCTGTGGCATCACGAGAGGACACCTAATGAATGAACTCAGAAATTGGGGAAAAAGGCGGAAAGAGACACATTGAGTCAATGCACCTGGGCAGAAACAGGCCAAGAGATTCATTTCTCACTCGCCTAACTACACAAAAAAGATTCTCAAGCTACAAAAAGATAAAACTGGTCGTGGACCTTCTCACTGGACATGACCCCTGGAGGTACCACCTCAAGAAAATTCAGAAAACCACTAACTAACAATGCAGATTCTGCCAAATTATGGCTGAAACGTCAGAGCACTTACTCTGCGAATGTCAGGCACTGACTCGCCAAAGGTTGAGGCATCTCGAAAATGCCCTTGTAGCACTGGGGGATCTACAAAAGCTAAACCCTCGAAATATTCCAAGATTCTCGAAGGAGATAGGAATTTCGTGTAAAATAGAAGGGTATACACAGAAGTTCAATTGTGGTCGACGTGTTGAAGGGCAAATCTTGCCGAGCGACCCCTCTACCTACCATACCATACCATACCAAGGTATAAGGCATTATACCGTTCAGCATTTTGCATTACATAGCCAAAATGCTAGAGCATTCTCATTTTTATTATTGGAGTTCTAATAATTTCAGCCTGTTTGTTTACTAGATGTAAGGTGCCTTCAATAGTTTTTCTATCTACTCAACACCCCCGAAGTATTCTCTGTTACAACGGTTGTCACGTGTCTTGAACTGGCCAATGAAAAAAGCCGTTGAATTTAAATGGGTAGGATATACAGTTTTGAAAAATTTCGTCTCATCTTGTGTTAAGACGTCGGCACGGTGAGTAATAATAATTTTTGATCTTAAAATATCTTATTCATTCTGCATATTTTTCCATAATCCTTTCATACTTTAAATATATAATTAAAAATTGTTTCCAATTCACTTAGATATACAGTGTGTCCAAAAAAGTATGCAACATATGGGAAACTTCTTTATTATTGGATTCTCAGAAAATTTTATTCTTTATAAAAGTTGGTGCTTGCCCTAAAACAGTAAACGAGTATTTCAAATTTTACGTACTGCTTTTAGTGCGGACGCAAATGTCATTTTTCCGAAATCGCGTCAAGAGTAAAGTACCTTAATTTATAAAGATACAGCAAAATCTTATAAGGAAAAGTTCTTCCAAATTAAAAAAGTAATCTAAATATGAAATTTGAGTTAAGTACATCAATTTTTAATTTCCCTTTTTTTTCTCGATTTTTTTCTCAAACGTTACGCCATCGGTGAATGCTTTGTTCTTTTGTTATTAGTATACTTGCCAAGCAACTTTAAAATTTATTTAGAGTAGACATTAGTTACATAGTTGCATAATGTTTCAGTTTTTACAGAGATAAAAGACAGTTATCAGTGTGTTGCAAACACATTTAAACAATTTTGGTCCAAAATAATTGTCCACAATAATTATTACAAAATACAATTGGAATGACTGACTCAATAATAATTAATTTCATATGTCAGAGCGAAGTAAAGTTATTGCTATTTATTTGTTTTTATTCCAAATGCATGGCCTACTATACCAAATATTTTATATGGCTTTTTAGGATACTTGGACATATTTTACTCATCGGGTGCAAAAGATAAATAAATTATTAGTTGTTTTACATGAAATGAAAAGAGTTGGGTCTATTCATGATTTTGAGTGGCAAAAATTTTGAATCAAAAGTGTTTAAATGTGTTTGCAACACACTGATACCTAAACTGGCTATTATCTCTGGAAAAACTGCAACATTATGCAACTATGTAACTAATTTCAATCTTAAATAAATTTTTAAGTTACTTGGCAAGTATACTAATAACAAAAGAACAAAACATTCTCCAGTGGCGTAACGTTTAATAAAAAATCGAGAAAAAAAAAGAAAAATTAAAAGTTGATGTACCTAACTCAAAGTTCATATTTATATTACTTTTTTAATTTGGAAGAACTTTTCCTTATAAGATTTTGCTGTATCTTTATAAATTAAGGTACTTTACTCTCGACGCGATTTCGGAAAAATGAGATTTGCGCCCGCACTAAAAGCAGTACGGAAAATTTGAAATAGTCATTTACTGTTTTAAGGCAAGCACCAACTTTTATCAAGAATAAAATTTTCTGAGAAACCAATAATAAAAAAGTTTCCCATGTGTTGCATACTTTTTTGGACACACTGTATTTGGTTTTTGTATTCCATTTTTAAGTAATTGCGATTTCAACAATGGTAAATTTTTTTGGTGACCTTAAGGTTAAATACCGATCCTTTGGTGAATAGTTGCGTTTCTTATTGGTCAAATTCGTCTAATTTGATAATGGTTTAATCCAAATTTATCGAGAACGGAATTATTTCGTCGTTTTAAACCGTCACACACATTATTTTAGATATTTTCATTTAGATTTGACGATATTGTTGGGAAGATTCGCAGAGCAAATTTTATCTTTTCCTGTAAAAGGTAGTAAATTGAATTTGTAGTAGAATTTCTCTGGGTTTTTCCTAGTGATATTGTTAGTTATAGTAAATTTTTCGCTTTTCAGACTTATTTCATTACTTTTTCAGTTTATTTGTAGCTTTAAACTATAATTATTATTGCTTATCGTGACAACGTTTGATCCATGATGTGTCTGTATTGATTTGCGTATTAAAGAGGTTAAGCACGTGTGAAATTACCTGGTTTATTTTTTCTTTATCGTTTATAGTTCCTATCTCAAAGCGAGATAGTAATTATCTTATCTTTATCTTTGATTAATTGAGACGTAATTTACGTCCAATTATTGTTTATGTGCCAAGGGCTATCTTAACAAATTAAGTAAAGAAATTACCTATTTGGAGTCATTAGACTTGTTTAAGAGAGGTTATACCTCGTTCTTCCTTGTTTTTTTTTAAAGTCTAGTGATTTTCTATTTGAAGTTGCCAAGAGCCACTGTTGGACAAGTTTCATAATTTTTTCATAATTCTCTTTTAAATTTCTAATTTCAATCATTTCCTTTGAATTTCATATCTCTAATTAAAGAAAAGAAATACCTTGAGTAACAGTAATTATTCATAGTGTCATTTAATCATAGTTATTTATAATTTTTGATGAACTTAAATATTAATTTAAGTTCGGATTATGTTTGCTGTAACCAGTGAATTTTAAAGTTGTTGGTTAAAACCTTGTATATCAAACTGATGTCCACAGGATACTCTTCTGTATAATTTTTATCAGCAGTATACCCTGGTCTAAGGCATTTATTTTTTTTCTTTACATGTAAATACCGCTGGATGACGTAAACCTCTATTGTCCACGTCGCTGTGCCAGACCTGTAGAGGGAGAATCATACGCTAAGGCTACCCTTTTGAAGGCCTACAGAGCTCAAGTCAGCTAAACTTGGGAATAGGCAGAAGCAGGTTTCTAGTAAAGGTCCCAATACGGTTGCATGGACATAGGATAGTAGGACAATTAGGTACGGAGTGGTTAAAGAAAATAATTTGCCTGTAAAGACCAATTAAATTTGTTAATTTTTAATAATTAAGTTAATTTCATTTTTATCATTTTGGTAAATTGAATTTTCAGTAATCAATTGTATTTGATTACATTTTTGCATTTAAATTAATTTTAATTTTTACCATTTTTGTAAACTAAATTCTCAGTAATCAATTGTAGTTGATTGCATTTGTAAACTAATTTTAAGTCAATTTTCATCTTTATCATTTTTGTAAGCTAAATCTTCAGTAATCAAATATGTTCATAACTGCAGTGAACATGGTACCATAAGTTGTAATTGAACCATATAGTTAATATATAGTTGTTTTTAATTTACCTTTTTTGATTTATCGTAAGTGGCGCCTTATAAATTTTAGATCACCAAAGGAAATATTTTAATCCACGCCTTCAAGTAAACTAAATAGATTAACTTTTGCTCTATCCTTACAAATTGGTGAATGAACCAAATAATAAGTTATAAGTACGACTGAGCTAGAAATTCATCACAAAGTGGGCACTCTAAATTAGTTACAGTATATGTAAACCACCAAATTTTCAGATTGATCCGTTGAGTGGTTCTCCAGAAACGTCTAAGGTACCATCCATCTCTTCTGTCGTGCAGTCTTAAAGGCACGCAATTTTTCTTTATTATTACCATTCGCACTATTGCTAAAAAGAATTAAAACAATATTTGTTTAATGTTCAGTATTATAATAATGATGTTACCGAACGTAACAATTGAAATGAATGCTACCGAACGTAACAATCCAACTGATATGAGTTTAGAATGAATTGGAAAACCCTGAAAATATCGTACGTGTTGTTGGAACTAAAGGTCCCTTCGGTTACGTCAATTACATACGTATCACAGCACCGGCGATTACACCACACACCGTGTAGAACGTAGAAAATAATACGTGCGGGTTTTCTCGAAAGAAGCGGTTTCAGGTTTTTTTCGTACTTCTATGGTAACATGTGTCGTACTGCTTCGGGTGGCGCGCGACGTTCCGTGCGTGCGCGCGTATTTGGGATTTCAAGTAAAATACGTCCAACAACTATTATCGCGAATATATGCAACCCGATATATTTAAACAATAATATGTTGTTTGAGCATGGAAAATATGAAGTTGAATTAAATAAGAAAACATAACTAAATTATAAACTAATTAAACTTATAACTACTTAGATATATAGGTGTGGCTAGAACATGCCGTCCACCTAAAATGTGAAGCATTTTATTATTAAGAAATGGGTAAAGGACAGAGTTTTACAAGAGGTCGCTTCACGACTCCTTGTACTGTGCTTACACAAGCTACACGAACAATACCGTCCGAACCAGGAAATACCTGTTCAATTCGTCCCAAACTCCAATGCAACGGAGGTACGTTATCACTTTTAATAATAACCAATGTACCTGATTGTACAGAGACAGGTGGTTGTAATCATTTCGTTTTCTGTTGCAATGTGTGAAGATATTCGTCCTTCCACCTCCGCCAAATATCTTGCTGAATGCGCTGAATCAATTGCCATCAATTCAGACGATTTAAAGGAGGTGAGTTAGGTCGTCATCAGGGACAGCTGTGAGAGGTTCGAGAGTGAGGAAAAGGCCGGGAGTAAGAACCGAACTTAGGGGACAAAGTGGACGTGAATTTAGCATTTATTCGATTTGGACTAAAACCGTATAGAATTCCTCATACGTGAGTACCTGAGCACCAACCACTCGGATTAAATGAAATTTGACAGATTTAATGCCAGATTCGAACAGTCCTCCGAAGTGGGGTCCTGAAGGAGGATTGAACGACCACTTAATCTGTTCTCCTTCTGCAGCAACGCGCATGCAGTTAGACAGCGCTCGATAGGCTCCAACAAAATTAGTACCGTTGTCAGAAAAAATATGAGTACATCTACCTCGCCTAGCGACAAATCGCCTTAGAGAAGCAATGAAACAACTTGAAGATAAGTCGGAAGCAAGCTCCAAATGCACAGCTTTGGTGGTAAAGCATACAAATAGACATAAGTACGCCTTTTGCGCCCTTGAGCCTCTAGCTTTACTAAGAGTTATGTTGAAAGGACCACCAAAGTCCACGCCAACACACTGAAATGCTTTCAATTGATTGATACGCGTAGAGGGTAGATCGCCCATAAGAGGTTCGAAAGGGGTAGGCTTGATTCTAAAACAACGAATACATCGAGAAAGGCAATGTCGAATGGCTCGGCGGGAAGATAAAATTGGATATTTCTAATCATAGAGCAAGCCAGAATGAGTAAGGCGTCCGCCCACCCTAAGAATATCCTCTTTGTCGATGAACGGACTAAGTTTTTAAAATACTTTCGGCAATTTTGTTTTACATTTAATTTTCTCAATCGATTTGAACGTATCGAATAAGAGGCAGAAGAGATAGGTGGAGTTCCCTTGAACTAAAGCTACCACGTATGTTCTCAGACGACCTTGTGGAATTTGAAAGAAAGCGTAAACAATAGGCTAGAATACGTTTGATTTTTGAAATGGAGGAAAATTTGTTCAAAAGTGTCTCAAAAAGATTTGGAGAATTCTCAGCGACAAGAACAATCTTACGAGCTTCCTCAGAGACAACATCAGACTTACAAAAGTTAAGATTTTGATTTGGCCAATTGTCAGGAGATAGCTGTAACCTTGAAGGACCATCTAGCCAAAGTGAATGGCTGAGAAGAGCTTTTGGGAGTAATCCTCGAGAAGGACAATAGGCAGGATTGTCCGCTGATCCTACATAAAACCACCTAGACGACGCAATTCGATCATGGATATAACTGACTCGATTGGACACGAAAGTTTTCCACAACTGTGGAGAATTTCGTAACCATGCAAGGACAACGCTAGAATCAGTCCAAGCAAATATAGGACAGGAGGAAAGATTGGAATATGTAGTTGAAACGACATACATGAGATTTGACAGCAGAACAGCACCGCAAAGTTCCAAACGAGGTAAGGAAATACGTTTAAGTGGAGCTACCTTCGACTTAGCACAAACAAAGGAAACCTTTATTTCACCAGTGGACGTTTCACAGCGCAAATATATAACAGCGGCATATCCACGCTCAGTACTATCGGAGAAGCCGTGCAGTTCAAACGTACATGCGTCTTTTGGGATTATACAACGAGGAACATGAAGGTTACTTAACAAAGAAAGTTCCGAGTTGTATTGAGACCATTTTTCCAAAACATCTTCTGGAGGTTCTTGATCCCATTCAAGACCCAGACTCCATAAGTGTTGGATTAGAAATTTTGCAAAAAACGTGAGTGGAGAGAGAAACCCGAGAGGATCAAAAATACGTGCCAATTCTGAAAGAATAGATCGCTTGGTGCAACAATTATTCTTGATCAGGACAGAGTAGGAAAATACATCTAGATTAGGTATCCATCGTAGACCCAGAACTTTAATAGCTGATATTTCATTATTATCGAATTCCTGTGGTTACTGTTGCTGATGAGATTCAGGAATCATACTTAGAAGCTCTCTACGATTACTAGCCCATTTTCGGAGTTCAAATTCACCTTTCTTTAGCATAGAAATGAGCTGGTCTTTGAGGGTTTGAGCCTCAGATAAAGAAGAACAACCACTAACCACATCGTCTACAAAGATATCCGATTTTAGGAGAGACGCTGCCCTAGGAAAGGTTTGCTGCTCGTCCTGGGCTAACTGAACTATGGTGCGCAAGGCAAGGTACGGCGAACAACTCAAGCCGTATGTTACAGTGCGAAGAGTGTAATCTTGAATAGGGCTATTTTTAGAAAATCGCCAGAGAATCCGCTGATAGTCTTGATGATAAGGCTGGACCAGAATTTGCTTATACATCTGACGGATATCAGCGGTGAAGACGACATAATGAAGTCGGAATTTTAACAAAATTGAAAATATGTCTTTTTGCAATTTAGGACCAGTCAGAAGACAGTCATTGAGAGAACTTCCATTGGTACTTTTACTGCTACCATCAAATACCACACGAAGTTTAGGGTTAATACTATTCGAGTTGAAAAGTCCATGATGAGGAATGTAATATGCCTTCGATGGATTATCTAGCGGAGTAGAAAGGCACATATGACCAGAGTCCAAATACTCCTGCATAAAATCACAATATGCTTTATATAGAATAGGATCTTGGTGTAACCTGCGCTCCAGGGAATAGAGTCGGCGAGAGTCATCTAACAAAGGTTCAGAGTCTTTGAAAGGTAAAGCTACGATGTAGCGGCCGGTGTCACTTCGAGAATAACCTTCAACGTAAGATTGTTCGCACAATGCAACCTCAGGAGCAATCTGAGTTGCATCCGGAACCTCCTCTAATGCCCAAAAGTGTTTCAAAGTAACATCGAGAGGATATTCTGGAGATGTGAATACCGAATTGACCTGAGTAGGTGCAACTGAGGGCACAATGACTTTTCCACAAAGAAGGTACCCAAAGATAGTGTTGATATAGGAGGCTTCAGAACTATCATTACCACATGGAATAAAACCCGGTCTAAGAAGCTGAGGAAAAACATCTGCACCTAACAAAAGATGAATTGAACCTGGTTCGTTAAACTCTGGATCCGCAAGCTTGAGGTGTTTCACATGTTTCCATCTATCAACAGGTATAAATGTACTTGGCATTTCTGAATAAATTTTGGGCAAAGCAATACCATCTAAGTTTAGAGTGAAGGACGGTTTATTGACAGGTCGAATGACACACGAAACGCGACATGAAGACGTACAGGGAGTTTGTCCAATACCGAAAATTGATAAGGAAATTTTAGAGCCTGGCAATCGCAAGCGACGATAACACTGCTGAGTGATAATGCTTGTCTGACTACCATTATCAAGCATTTTTATCTACTAAAGAAGAAAATAAATCGAAAAATGTGGGCCAATCCTTGTAAACACCATTGAATGTTGGTAAAGTTATTTTAGGAAACTTGCCATTTGGATTTGGAGTGACTGAAGGTTGAACCTTAACTGTCAAGTCGGGAGAATTATTGATAAAAATTTCTTTAACTGTTAAATATTTTTCCATAAAGGTTGTTCTTACAGCCTTATCTTCAGCGTAGTCAGGGTCTTTGCTTATAGCTAATTCTTGAATAAGAGATTTGTGATAGTGTTCAAAATCATCGTATATTTGCGTAAGCTTTTCACAGCCTATTTTGAATTTGGGAAGTATGGCTTTATCAGCTTGCACAGTTGCACCCAAAGCAATAAGTTCATCAAGTTGATCCATACACAGATCCCGCGTTGCACGCAGTTGTTTGCTTTCATTTGACATTCTGAATTATTTTAAAGAACAATGTGTGCAAAGTTACAAAAAATATACATGATGAGATGAAAAGCACGAAGTTCGATTTAGTTGATTTAGAGAATTTGAAATATTTGAAACAACCCGGTACACTGGTATTATTATTAGTTGCAAGCACAATGATATGTCTAAATTACAGGCAATTTACTGTAAACGGAATAAAACCTGAATTTTAATTTTATATCGGCGCGCGGCGTAAAGAGCGTTTTAAAGTTAACGCTGCAAAGTACAATAGTTGAGGATAAAAAAGGAGAATATTTCGTTGTAGTGAACAAAATGATATGTTAAGAACGCTAATCCAAAATAAGAAAAAACGCTTTATTTATTTTAAAACGCTACTCGATAAGCAAGCCGGATAATTTAGTGTCAACAAAAAGAGTTACAAAAAATCTGTCTTATCGTTTAGCGAATTTAAATGGACGATTAAAATAAATGATTTCAGATCTTTATTTTACAATCTCGAATATATTGTTCTATGCTCAAACAAACGCATTGAAAAATATTAAAACTTTAGAAAAATCCGGCACGATAGTGACCAAAAATGTTACCGAACGTAACAATTGAAATGAATGATACCGAACGTAACAATCGAACTGATATGAGTTTAGAATGAATTGGAAAACCCTGAAAATATCGTACGTGTTGTTGGAACTAACTTACCATAGGTCCCTTCAGTTACGTCAGTTACATACGTATCACAGCACCGGCGATTACAGCACACACCGTGTAGAACGTAGAAAATAATACGTGCGGGTTTTCTCGGAAAAAGCGGTTTCAGGTTTTTTTATATTGAGTCGAGCTGGCTGTCGTATTTCTATGGTACCATGTGTCGTACTGCTTCGGGTGGCGCGCGACGTTCCGTGCGTGCGCGCGTATTTGGGATTTGAAGTAAAATACGTACAACAACTATTATCGCGAATATATGCAACCCGATATATTTAAACAATAATATGTTGTTTGAGCATGGAAAATTTGAAGTTGAATTAAATAAGAAAACATAACTAAATTATAAACTAATTAAACTTATAACTACTTAGATATATAGGTGTGGCTAGAACAAATGAGGAAAAGCGATTTAAGAACGTTTTCATTATTCCTGATGAAATATGAGGTAATTTTATCAAGGTGTAATATTTTTAACTCCTCAGTTCATGAGTCTAAAAATCCATTTTTTTTTAGATATTTTTACAATCTTACAATCAAATCTTATTACAAACTTTCTAGGTGCTCAACATTTTTAGATAATGGATAAAAAACTGATAAACTTTTCGCATCTCTGAAAAGAATACATCCTATCGATAAATTCTCCTGAGCACTGGTATGCCAACATCACACTATTATTTTTAGTGTACCTAATACTTATATAGGAAAAGGGTTTTTAATTTTAATATGTATCATAATGGTGATGAATATAACGACATTGCCTTATGTGTGTTATGTGTCAATGCAAACAAAGTAAAAAATATAAAGGAGGAAAATTAAATTAAATCTATCAAAAGCTCAAAATCCAAGTTTTCATGATCGATATCTTGAACACTGGTCGATTGATTATTCGGTTCCTGATCAGAAGGTCGAAAACTATTCAATATTGAAATTTCCTGAAAATAAGAATATCATTTCTCTTAAGACTTGTGCAGGGTTTTTTATCTTCGCAATAAAGAAAAAACAACGTGCTTGCAAGAACATACTTTAATCAAAAATCTTCCAAAAGTTAAATATTCCATACTTAATATTAAATATATAGGATACATAATACTATAGCCATTAAATTATTATGGAAGAGAGAATGAAATGCATGAAACTAGATATGTCGAAGGCGTATAATGAAATACGACTTTAAGTGAAAAGCCTTCATATTTCATTAAATGCTGACATTTACTGTACTTTCTATATTTTACATTATGTGTCTTAGTAAAGTATTTGTAAAGATCGGTTAATTGGGCTTTAGAGAAAGTGACAAGACTTTTACTCAATCGCACTTCGACATTAACGAGGCTAGTCTAATTCTTACTTTAAATTTTCAAGAAGGAAATAAGTCGCTGTATAAAAAACCTCGTCAGATCATGCAATATGACTTGTCTAGGCTTTTCCAGTAAATCCGTAATTCACCATGTGCCTACGACAGATTCATTACAATCAATAGGAACTATATTATTCACTAGCAAAATTAACTTTTCGCTAATTCACCATTTTCATTGAAAAAGATAAAAATATGCCATATGAGGAAGAACCTCGCAGTTAATCAGAGCTATGGAGTACTCTAATTATAATAAAGAGCCTCGTAAATTCACAGTCACTCTACAAACGTAAAAGATTAATCCAAAACATTTATTTTCTTAAATTATATAGAAAAATGACATATGGTGTCTCAAAGAATCAAATAACAGCTCTGTTAGGATTTTATCCCATTTAAGAGGAACTAATGTAGGAGAAGTTCGCCTGGAACGACATATGCATATAAAATGACACATTACTTAAATTTATACCTCGCGCCGTATTGGGCGCCGGTTTTGGGAGACAAAGGCGTCTAAAAATGAAATAAAAAATAAAGGTCCGTATTAATAAAAATGAAGTTGATGATGGGGGCCCGAACACAAAACGTCAGATTTAAAATTTGATAATGCCATTTTGTAAAGGAGAAAAAGTGGCAATAATAATGTTAAATTTATGTTATATTATCTCTTCAAATAAAGTCAGGAAAAAATAAAAATAAAAAAGCTGCTCTTCGCTTTTACGGATATCACCGGAATTAGTCGGAATTTTCTAAATGTCTTAACGGCATATCAATGAACCCTAAATTGCGCAACTTGGTCCCCATTTAACAGACTTCGCATCTCTTATGGTTTCCGAGATCCTAATGGCAATATATCAATGTCTAACTATTATGTTAATGCAATTAGGATCTAAGATGATTTCATGTACTACATCCCGATCATATGAAATTCATAGGGCTATACCAAATCAGGAATATTTTCACTGTGGAGACTTGGCGCACTTTCTCTTAACTGCTATGTGACTAAATAATTCTAAATACAATTTTCCTGAAAATTTAAGAACATTACTGAATGGTTGTTTAATCTGAACAATATATTAGTCCTAAATAGTATATAACCCTTGGGTTAGTTTGGGTCACTTTTGTTAGTTTGTTTACGCTGAATAATAAGTGAAACTAACATCCATTCGGGTTTTATCCTTGGCATGTAGCTAATTCGCGTTTTAGACAGCTAATTCGCGAATTAGCTAACTTCTCGTTTTAACCGTAACATATACATTCATTTCCTTACTAATATGTAAAAGATTCACAATTATTAAAGTAACAACGAAGTCATTGCTTGGTTATATAAATACTTTGCAGCAGCAAAAGTTTATTTATACGGGGCATTAAAAAAGGTCAAGAAATAAAGAAAAGAAGAAATAAAAATACAAAAATGACATAAGTGATATGTAGAAATTGTTTTATTTATGCCTAAAGAGGTGGGCTGGTCTATACCAGTGCCGAAAAAGTCACTCACCGAATAGGCCACTTTCCTTCTTATTCAGACGAGTCCATTTAAATGCAATTTTAAGTCACTCTACTAATATAATTTTGAGGTCCTTTAGGTTTTCTATAAGCGTCATATTAAAAACTGACTAGGTATTTTCGAGAAATATTTGCCATTGATATAAAAAATCGGTCCATCTAAGAGAAAAATAAGTATAGATCCCTTTGAAACTCGGAACTTGATGTGAAAATGCCCCACCGTAATAGAAACCTATAGACATATAATATATACAACAAAAGTGGCAGCTTATGAATGCAATATAGGGTGTTGCAAATTTCCAGTGCATGCACTCTGATCTTGCAGACTGTAAAAGATACAAAGTCGGTTAAATTGAGACACAATTGCGCAATTCAGTGCTTATAAAGTGCTATGCAAATATTTCAAAATCTCCAAGTACTTTCGGATATATCCGGAAATGGCAAAACAATTCCTATATTATGTTTTCTTTTCTCCCGAGTTCATTTAAACGGATACTTTAAAATAAATTGCATTTCGTAATGAGACATTTTTCTGCTCTACACCTACCTTCAAATTTGAAATTCGTAGTTTCATGTCCGGACTACCATTATCAACTTTATTTTTTCAATGGATACAGACCTGAATCTTCTATTTGTAGTTTTAAAAGCCGTTTCATCCAGAACTAGTGATGTATCACAATCAATTAATTAAGAAAGCCGTAGAGGAAAGTGGGGTAATATGACGAATGGGGCAAGATAACGAATTATAAAATCGAGAGAAGATATCTGCAGAGCAAACTGGCAAGTTAAGTTAGTCTAAGAACATCCGAATCTATGTCACTGAGTCGTTTGATTGGCTTCAACAAGGTTGAAGTTGGCAGATTTTTTAATCTACTAAGAGACCTTAAATTAAAATATGGATTTAGCCCAGACCGAATCTACAATGCCAATGAATCGGGCCTCTCCACAGTGCCGAATTAGCAGCCACACGAAACAAAAGAGTTTCAAAGGTTGCAAGTGAAGAACGAGGAAAAAATAGTACTGTTATATATGCGACGAATGCTCAAGGTTCACATGTTCCTTCATTTTTTTGTTTTTGCGAGAATCAGAATGACACCTGAACTCCTCCTTGTGAAGGATCTTAGATATTTAATCAAATTTACTCGCCCATCAGAAGAAAATCGCATTTTACTGATAGTTGACAACCACTTCACGCATTGCTCTTTGATAGCCATACATTTATGCAAAAGCAATATGATTAAAAAATGTTCTTGCCAAGCATGCGACAGTTTCCATGGTGACAATCCTGGAAAAAATGTAACTGATAAAGGGGTGTAAAACCTTTTGGACAGGCGTATTTAAAAGCAACTATCGTAGGGACAGCGGTTAAAAGTTTTGTAAAGTGTGGGATTGAACCATTTAACCTGGGTGTATTTGATTGCACCTGCCATAGTAAATGGACACAAAATATACCTTACGTCAAAAGACCACGAATCAGATTCATCCGAAGATAATGAACGTGTCGATAATTCTGTTGCAGACAAAGACATTTCATGTTCAGGATGTGATGAAGCGTACTATGAGCCTCCATCCGAAGACTGGATGGAGTGTGGATTATGCGAATCGTGGTGGCATGAAGCCTGTACTGGATACGAAAAGTGTGAAATTTGCGTATAGTCATCATTCCTCAATATGCTCGTCATCTTGCCCTGTAGGTGGAGCAAAAATATGAATACGGACATAAATGATATAAAAACAAATCATTTTATTTTTACTTAAAGAGGTGTGCTGGTCTAAACCAGTGTCGAAAAACTCACTTACAGAATATGTCAATTTCCTCCTTATTCAGACGAATGCCATTTAAGTGCAATTTTATCTTATTTCTGCTAATATAGATTTGATGTAATTCAGCTCTTCTATACGTGTTACATTAGGAACTACTGTATTGAAAACTCGGAACGTGAAGCGAAAATACACAAAGAGAACGCCGCGCCGGCGCCGTAATAGAAACTTATAGATATATACAACAAAATTGGAAGTGAATGCTACATACAAATTTGCTGCTCATGTGAGTGCGCACTGGGATCTTGTAAACTGTGAAATATATAAAGTCAGTTAAATTGAGATAATGTTGCGCAATTTAGTGCTCATAAGATGCTTTAAAAATATTAGAAATATTCCAACTACTTCTGGATATATCCCGAAAAAGCAGAAAATTTGCATATTTTTTTTATTTTTTTCCCGAGTTTATAGTTTAAAATAAATTGCAAATCTTAACGAGACATTTTTCTGCTCTACAAGATAAAGCTCACAAATTTAAATTTCGTAGTTTCAATGCCGGACTACCGTTATCAACTTTCATTTTTAAATGCATATGGACCTAAATTTTCTATTTGTAGTTTTAAAAGCTTTTTCTGCCAAAAATGGTGATATATGATAATCAAGTAATTAAGAAAGCCGTAGAGTAAAGTGGGGTAAGATGACGAACGGGGCAAGATAACGAAACGAAGTCGAGCGTGTTTTGATTTATAATCTTATAAAACATGTGTTTCTATTAAAAAAATAGGTTTCTTAAAATCTCTCTTGTGGGGACAAGTTGGCGGGAATAAGATGACAAATTCGTCAACTTGCCCCAATTGTGTACCCGACTTTGTTATCTTGTCCCCTATTTTATAATAATGTTATTTCATGAAAAAAGATATCGTCTGTAAATTAAAATGTAATGAGAAAAATGAGTAGCTAGCCACTAAATTCTCTTATTTCATTATATTTTTTTTGCTAATGGCAAGAAATTACAAGAAAAAGGGCAGTCGTCGATCTTGGTGAGAAGGCAATTTAATCGAGGTAGCCTGTGCTGTTCTGGAAGAAAATATGATGGTGAATATTGCCAGTAGACGCCTTGAAATACCAGAATCCACCATTCGTAGGAACAATAATAGAGCGCTAGATAGTGGAGGTAGTTTTAGGCTTACTTTTAGCAATGCTCAAGAACAAGATTTTCATAATTATCTCAAGGACGTCGACAGCCGCACTTAAGAATTTGCTCAAACAAATAATATTTAAAACTCGTTTAACCAGACTAACAAAATCACCGGTAAAAATTGGCTGATTTGTTTTATGAAATGACGTAAAATTAGTCTAAGAACATCACTGGGTCATTTGATTGGTTTCAACAAGGTTGAAGTTGGCAGATTTTTGAATCAACTGAAAGACCTTCAATTAAATTATGGATTTAGCCCAGACCGAATCTACAATGCCGATGAATCGGGCCTCTCCACAGTGCCGAATAAGCAGCCAAAGTTCTATCAGCAACAGGAAGCAGAAGAGCTTCAAAGGTTGCAAGTGGAGAACGAGGAAAAATACGACTGTTGTATGTGCGATAAATGCTTAAGTTTCAAACGTTCCTCCATTTTTTTATTTTTGCGAGAGACACCTGAACTCCTAAATGGATGCCCTCCAAATAGGGATGCGGTTGCCCAGCCAATAGGAAGTATGACCACTGAATCTTTTGTGAAGAACCTTAGACATTTCATCAACTTTACTCACTCATCACAAAAAAAAAATAATTTAGTGATAGTTGACAACCACTCCTCGCATTGCTCTTTGAATGTCATACATTTATGCAAAACAATGTGGTTGTTATGGTAGGACTTTCGCCTTACACTACTCAATGTTTGTAGCCCATAAATGTGAAGTTTTTTACCCCTAGTAAAATTTTATTGTCAAGAATGCGCCAGTTTCCTTGATAACAAT
>MU190280.1:6015-17139 GCA_016904865.1 Pissodes strobi | reverse complement strand
TTTTTTTTGGCTTGTACATTTTTTGGCTTTAAGAGACTGTTGTATCTCTTCCAGAGTTTTGCCTTTCGTTTCTGGTACAAAATATATACCTAATATCGATGAAATAAGGCAACTTGCAGAAAAGAGAAAAAATGGGGCATATAGGCCAATGTAAGTATTTAATAATTTAAACAGATAATTTCCCATGAATAGAGCGGTTCCAAAAACCATATTCATGATGCAGAGTCCCTTGCCTTTTATACTAGCTGAGAAAAGTTCTGACAACATTAACGTGGGAACGACTCCCATGCCTAAAGAAAAGCATATCATATAAACTACCATGCCAACAAGTGGTACCATGCCAAACTTTGATAGATCGAACACCGCAAAGTGCTCTATAACAAAATATATAGAAAGGCAAAAGAGAACCAAGCCACAACCCAGCGTCGAATATATGTACGACTTTTTTCGGCCAAATTTTGCTACAATTGCAATACCAAAAAAGTTCAGGCCGAAACACAACCCAAGAAATATAATAGACGAAATTTGTGGTCGAAAATCGCCACCTGCTTTCTCAAAAATAGGCTGAGTATTAGTGGCAAAGGCAGAAATTCCACCGATTTGCTGTGAAAAACGTAGGAATATTCCTGCTATCAAAGCTCTTCGATTGCTTCTTATAGTTATTAGATCCTTCCATGTGCCCGATTCCGACGTTTGTCTTTCAACATCTGTTTTCATTGCAGCGAGTTCTTTATGCACATCGTCCTTTTTTCTTAACCATTTCAGACATGCACGCGCTTTATCAAACTTGCCCTTTTGAATTAAATAGTAAGGAGACTCTGGCATTTGGGAAAAAAGTATCACGAAGATCACTGGCAAACCGGCACACACGACGGCAGTTCTCCGAATAGAAAGATAACTACCTAAAAATAAAATACAAAATGAAATTACGGTGTATGTACTTAATATTATGATTTATTAATTAAGGTTCATATGTATATTGGGTGCCACACTCTTTCTCTGTTTAATAGCAGAGAGTAAGCTTATAGTTGATATAAAATAATATTGAAATAATATGAACAATAAAAAATTCACAGTCCTTCGCAAAGATGCAACCGGGGGGATATTGATAATGGAGAATAAAAACGCGAAAATGTGATTTGTGTTGAAATTCAAATAATATCTAAAAGCAGAGTTTAAAAAACTAAAAATACAAACACGAGTATTTATAATAATAATTAAAGAAATGAATTTTTAACAATAATATTAAACATTATCATAATTAAAACAAAAATAAATAAAAAAAGGTGCATATATGTAGACCTAAAAAATTACCCTCCACTTTTAGATAGGAAAATCGATGAGTATATGTATAGCCATAACGTTACTGTAATATTTTTTTAACTTGTTTCGATTCATTTTAGCCCGTTTTTGGTGCTTTTGGTTATTTTTAGTTACTTTTGGTTAGTCGTTTAATCAACTTTTCGTTAGTTTCAGTTAGTTTCAATTTATTTTAATCATTTGAACCGACTCCGATACGTTATAATCAAATTTAATCTTTTTGGTTAGTTGGGTTAGTTTTTGCAACCTATTCCGATATGTATAAGCCCGTTTCGGTGCTTTTGGTTACTTGTGATTAGTTTTGGTTAGTCATTCAATGAGCTTTCGGTTAGCTTTAGTTTAGGTCTAAATCATTTGTAAGCAATTTTAATATTTTTGGTTAGTCACCAAAATTCGGTTAATTTGGGTTAGTTTTAACTTACTTCAATATTTTAAATCTATTTCGATATGTTTTGGCCCGTATTGGTGCTTTTAGTTACGTTTGGTTAGTTTTGGCTAGTCATTTAATCATCTTTCGGTTACTTTCAGTTAGTTCCAATTAATTTTAGTCATTTGAACCGGTTCCGATAAGCAATTTTAATTATTTTGGTTAATCACCAAAAATTCGGTTAATTTGGGTTAGCTTAACTTACTTCAATATTTTAAATCTATTTCGATACATTTTAGCTCGTTTTGGTGCTTTTGGTTAGTTAGTCGTTCAATGCACTTGCGGTATAATTCAGTTAATTTTAATACGTTTTAGTCATTTGAACCGATTCCGGTAGGTTATAAGCGATTTTAATGTTTTTGGTTTATTTGATTAGTCACCAAAATTCGGTCAATTTATATTTTTAGTCTATTTCGATACGTTTTAGCCCGTTTTGGTGCTTATGCAGCGGCGGATCTAGGGACGCGTGGACCTCAGGGCAAAAGATATTTATGGGCCCCTACCACAAAAATACTTTATGATCCGCGGCATCGTGGGGCCCTTCTGAACCTTGGGCCTCAGGGCGGCGCACCGAACTGCCCGGTGATATGTCCGCCACTGTGCTTATGGTTACTTTTGGTTAGTTAGTCGTTCAATGAACGTTCGGTAAAGTTCAGTTAGTTTTAATATATTTTAGTCATTTGAACCGGTTCCGGTACGTTATAAGCAATTTTAATATTTTCGGTTACTATTGGTTAGTTGACAAAATAATTCGGTTAATTTGGGTTAGTTTTAACTTACTCCAATATTTTAAATCTATTTCGATACGTTTTGGTGCTTTTGGTTACTTTTGATTAGTCATTCAATCATCTTTCGTTTACTTTCAGTTAGTCCCATGTGGCAAATGTAGCATGCACTTTTTCACGATTTAAGGCCCTATACTAGGATAACAGAAACATTTTCAATATTAAAAAAATCAAACCAGTTCAAAACCAGTAAACAGAAATTAGTTATATGAGAAGAGGCAGTTGAGGAGAGTATGCAAATCCTGCTGCTCAGCGAGAGATAGGTTCGGTTAAGGGCGCCAGCAGCTCTCTGCCAGTCGAACTGCAAACTGCGCATGATGTGCGCTAGGTACCACTCCTCAATAACTAAATAAATATGAATAAGTTTGCAAGTAAGTAATGAGGTATTAGACAACAAAAAGACTAAAATTTTAAACAATGTTCACGTTTATTGATAATGTTGTTAATGTGTGAAACTACAGGTGGCCTGCTAATGAAGTTCTTAGGCTAGGTTATCAGTAATGATTATACCACAATAATATATAAATTTTAATTAGGAAAAAAAATTAACAAAATCTACAGTAACTCACTAATAATTATCAAAAGCTGAGTTCAGTTTTCCAACCTAATACTGAATTATACTAAAGTTATCCAGTATCCAATGTCCAATAATTAAGTATTTCAATCAAAATGAAGAATCACTGAAGTTAATTAAGGAATTAATTTAACGAAATCAGGTAACAAATTAGTTGATGAAGTGAATTATGAGATTAATTAAAAAAAAGAATAAATCATTCAATAAATTAATTAGTGTAAAATAAATTCATTGAAATTAATTGACAGAGTAATTAGTAAAGTAAATCTCTAACTATTAACCGAATAATTAGAAAGTAGTTCGATGAAACTAATTAACAGTTTCATTAGTGAAGCAAATCACCAACTAGTCATTAAGTAATGTGAAATTAATTCAAGGTTATCAATTAACAAATCAGATGGTGAAGTAAGACAACAAATGAATTAGTAAAGAATATCATTAACTATCAATGAAATATTATCAGCCCACCTCAATGACAATTCAAAATAAAATAAATGATAGGTAAACCAAACCAAAATTCAAAAAGTTAAGGTAGGTTTAGGCAATAATGTAATTAAAGCGGTGTCAATTAAGATAATTAAAAAAAAACACACACAATATGATGTAGGTAAAACCCGTGCAAGCAGTCTATATTAAATATCAGTAGAGAGCGATTATATTCAATTGAGTACGGATTATTAAATAATGACAGTAAAGATCGAAATGCTTATAAGCGAGGCAAAATATCAAAGCTTAAGATGAAGTAGTAACTAATATGCAAAATTACTAGATGTTTTCAAAAATAAAAGAAGTATATACCTCTTACCTATAAGCTCTTAAGGCTCATATAGCTGTTCAAATATGCTAATGGTAGATATTGATACAGGTTGCACAATGATATAAAAATTTAAAGCTAAGTAAACCAAGCAAGTCGTGATCACGAATCGTTAAGTCGCAATATCAGATATTTACCTGAGTCAGTATAACATATAACAACTACACAGGCTTTACGTGTAATAGAAACTAATTGCCATATAGAAATCACTACTTATTATGGATACTAGCTTAAAAACAAAGTTCTGCCAATATAAAAGGTCTTGGAAGCAAATGTATCTTTCAAACATAAGAGCAATCAAATCTATAAACCGTAGTTACATTTACGAATCAAATTATTTATTAAGGATGAAATTACGAATTTACCATAAATAAAAAGTTCATTGTTATATTAGAATGTTCACGTACAATTGAATAAAAATAAAATAGGTTTGGCTTATCTATGTCTCTTGGCTCTCTAATCAGCACGGATGCTATCACATACTCAGGTCTCAACAACTATCTAGCTACACCAACAGTATCCACTGAATACTTCTCACAAGTGGTTGCCTGGTTGGTTATGTAATATAAGGTGCGAGAATGATGAGCACCACAAGCGCGCAAGCTAGCAAACAGCTAGTAAGGGTGGAAGAGGTAAACCAAAGCAAAAAAAAACCTAAATTCAAGGTGTTAGGTTTTTATCAAGGGTTTTATTGGCGTGTGGAACATCTATTTCATGTGACTATCCCAAGTCCGCCAGATAAAAATCCTTCAATGAAGAAATGAGGTCCCTTGTAACTAATTGAGCAAAAATACAAATAAGTAACTAAAGATAATGTATACAAGCACCTATTTTTGTGGTCTTGGCTCAAAATCCTATAAAGATGGTCTGAAAATTTCCAGGTACGGAGCTATCGACATCTTCTACCAAAAAATATCCCCCTTAGAAGAAACTGTCAAACGTTAAACAATGGGACTGATAGAAGCGCCATCTGTCGACTGACCGCATAACTAAGCTCCGTTACGTATGGCAGGCGCTAGCATTTAAAATTAAGTTAATTTTAAGTTTCTGATGACAAGTTTTTACTTTAGTAGTTAGCAAATATGTACTAGCATTAGCAATTTTTCCGTTTTCGACAAAGACTAAAATGGAAAAATTGCAAGTCATACATATCAGTAACTAAAGTAAAAACTGCCATAGAGCAACAGTGCTATAAAAAATTAAAAGAAAAAACATGTTTCAAAAGTTTATTGTCAAAAGTAGTATTAAAACATAATGTACAATACAATTTTAGAAATACATTAGAAATATTTGTATATACGAACATACATACATGCATATATTTATTAATACTAAAACAGTTTTATCCCCAATACCGAAACAGAATTTTTGGACTCCGTTATCAAAACTATTCATCTCAAGTAATTCACCCAGGTATTGCAAGATCTGTGGGATTAGCACACTAGGGAACAATAAGCTAACCTCAAACGAGCTTAAAATTTCACCTTCAAAGGGGTTCGTACCTTTAATTTAGTTTATGAAATCTAAGGAATTTAGTACTCCTCAATTCTGTTGCTTTTGGCACTTCAACTCTGTAACAACCTATAGTGGAAATATTGGAAAATTATTACAAACCTCTTATTATTATATTTTATTATTCCAGTAAATTTTTTTGAAGTAAAAGCGCAGTGTTTTTCATATGATATACCTCGGAATTAAGTAAAACAAATTGATTGACTTGTTAAATAAGATAAAACAGTACAAGGTTTTGTTCAATTTGAATGCTTATACTGTCTTGCAGTTATAAAGTGCATCATGGTCTCGATAGAGAACAAGCACAATCTTTTTAAGTACCAATAACAGAATACATGATACAATAAAATGTTAAGTAAAACAAATATCACATATATAAATACAAAAAGCAGTGTTTTTTTTATATTGAATAAGTACTGTGAATAAAGCGAAAAGCAGTTGTACGAACCAATAAGTATTGTGACAATAAAAGCAAACCAAGGGTTTTGAAGCAACTCGATTGTACGATGCCATCTAAGAGACACTGTTCAATTCTAGTCTTCACGAGTCATTTTTGCATAAATACGAGTACTTAACTAGTTAGTTTAGTAGAGCTATAGTTCAATGTTCAAATCTTCTGACAGAAATACACACTTTCACACTTCAGCTGGTTCATTTAAATAGAAAAAATGCACAAGTTCGCTCTTCCTTTTCCTTTCAACCATCCATCCTCAAGTTCATTAACTTTGATATCAGCGTCATGTAGCGAAGTAAAAGATATTGCTTCATTTCATTGTAAGTAGTTGCTACAGCCAAACTTTCAGTGATAGCCCTTTCCATTTCTCGACATTCGATCTTTGCTCTTTCTGCGTTTAATTTGGATATTCTCGGAGGACATCCAGGTTCAGGTAGCTTACTTGGAATCTCCCACAAGAAACCGTTACGAAATATAATTATAATATCTGTAAGTTATAAAATTATTAAATAAATGAAAAACCGAGTAAAAGCATTTTTGTATATAAATAGGTTGCGTAATGGCGTTTCCGCGTTTCCTTCTGTCCTGTCACCTCGCTTGTCACGTGTCACGATGAATACAGACTACAGCATCCCTGCTGACTGACCGCAAAAGTGTTTTGATATTTCCAGGAGTGCGCATTTAACTGAAATTTCTAAGGGGGGATATTTTGTGCTCTTCTACCAAATGACCTTAGAAAAGTGACATATCCGTGGCTCATCCACCTCGACCTAGTGTTCCTTCAAATAAAAAAAAAACTTCAAAAGCGTACTAAACTCACTAGTACTGAACCCGCACTATGTAGCGTAAAATTTTGCATATTTAAATACACATTTCGAGACCAAATAAGAAAAGAAGCAATATATGATCCTACCCCAACTGGCTATCGTCTATTCAAACCATAATCAAGAATAATTAATAAAATTAATAAATTGTAACAATGATTCTAGTACAATTAGGTCAGTGAAATAGTACCAACGTTATTTTGAACAACGGCGGCGTCACTCCATCCTTTGTGTCTTAAGCTGCATTTACATTCAATTTCAAGTCAAATTCAAGTTAAAATTTGCCTGCTTGTCATATGGTGACAGCACGTAGCATTTACATCGGAGAAAATTCGAAGTTGACTTTGAAGTGCACTTTGAATTTTGTTAAGCTGCTTGCCAAACGCAAGCAGAAAATAAATTTATAGGTTAGATTATTTTTGTTTATCTTAATATTCTTAATGTTGCTTTGTTTAGGTGAGGTCTAATTTATCTATGGATTAGGTAAATTTCAATTTTGTGTTAGAATAAGTTAACATTTGTATCAAACAATTTGCACACATGTAAAATGGACTTTGAAGAACCCCACTTTGATGAAAATTATTTTTTTGAAGGCACTGTAATTGAAAAAACGATTTCAACGAGGAATTGTTCTTAAAAATGTTTTGTAATTATCTGGCAATATACAACACACAAAATAAAACATTCTATACGTATAATTACGTAACTTAAAAATTCGTTCAACGTAAATGACATATTTGCGAATTGCACTTTGACTTGGACTTCAAATTGAATGTAAATGCAGCTTTATTACAGTGGCTTTAAAGCCACTGTATGTCTTATAAAGACAATGCTCCATCCAACGGATGCCGCATGAATCACTGTTTCTTGTCGAAAACATTCAAGCAGGTGTCAGGCTAGACATTTTCCGCATTTAACGTTATAACTAAGAGATGGCGCAGTAATATCGATATTCGTACAGTGGCTTTATACAGGACAGTGACGACAATGTTTCATCAACGCGCTGATTGGCTGCGCCATTTTGGAGCAAATTTAATTTGTTTTCATATGTGACTGTGGATAAGTTCTTGTGATTTATAGCGATTTTATGCGTTTTTCTAGTGACTTTTTGCTGACTATTAAACATATGTGTGTAGTTTCGGTATATCCAATTAGACATTAAAGTTATGTTACGTTTTAAAGTGTAGTTTTGCTGCTTTCGTAGGTACCAAGGTAGGTAAACAAGTGGTATTTTAAAGTAGATTATCTGTAAGATTTAGTCAGACGTAGGCTTTTACATGCCCTGCTGGCCTTCTACAGGCCCACCAATACATTATTATCCTATATGTAGTGATTTAAAAAAATCGTGGGCATGTAAAGTTGAAGGGTGATTGTTTCACGAGTCTTTTTTGTCACACCAAAGACTGTTGTTATATTCTACTCTTTATATTTATAAGAATGTAGTAGATTGCAGCTGCATGCCTTTTTTGATATAAAATGTTATATTAGGTTTTTCTTTACCAATTGAATATTGTATTGTTCTACTTTGAAACACTTAGTTACAGTATAAGTAAACAAGTTGTCAGTGTCGATAACTTTGTGATCACGAGCACAGTCCAAATGTACTTTAGTCCCTTAGGATTAAATTAACCATTTTAGTCCTGGAAGTACAAAAAATACTTTAACATTTATAACATTCCATGTTTAACATCATATACCTAGGTACTGATATGTAGTTAGTAGGGCCTGGTTGTAAAATAGAGGCTTAAACTCAGCTTATTTGAACTACGGCTGGTGGTTGAACTCCTTAATACATTGCTGTCAAATTAGATCATTTATCTGCAATGTATTTTAAATGGGATTCTTCAACCACCAGTCTAGGTTTAGCTGACTCGAGTTTAACCAGCATTGTACAACACAGTCTAAGTAACATGTTCGTCAAATGTCATGCTTCAATTTGCATAATTAAGTGTTGTGTACATCACAATGTACTAACGGATTATCTTTTCTTGCAGGTTCATTTTGCATCAGGCATGTGGGAGGAAAAAAGATGAGATAAGAAGTTAAAGCCAAATGCTATCCCAACCATATTTTCCATTTCCAGAACCAACGTGGAAAGAAAGGCTTCTACAAAGTGTGAATTTGCCTTGAAATCTCATCAGATTCCATATCGAGGCTTTTTTCCGAACAAACTGACGAGTCAAGAATGGATTGGATTTTTTACCATGAACGCATGATTTATTTTTTTGGTAGAAATGGAAAATTGATAGTACAGTTATCACAGAACCTTGTCATAACATGTGTCAAAAAATAATTAGTAGATATTATGTAGTAATTAAAAAAAAAAGTTAACAAGAAAAAATTAAATAGTGCAAAAATATGCTAGTAAATCGTTGAAAAAAACTATTTGTATTAAAAAGTTCAATTCGAGAAACTACAGTTTTTTCCATGTTTAAGGTTCTTTATTTAGCTTTTGTCAATAACGAGAGGTGTGTTCCTGTTTTGTATTGTTTTAAATATATTAGGTAATATATGCATATTTTATTTAAGATTTTTTTTTATTGTTGCCGTTTAGCTTAACGCTTTATCGACAAGAAAGGAGAGATCGAAGTAAGTTAATCAAACAACGTTGAGTAAAATTAATATATTTAATTTAGATCAAATACAGGTTTGTCAAATAGTGTACCTACTTTATTTCCTAATACTACATGAAATGAACTTCTGTTCGTAGTCAACATCCATAAAAATCATAATGAATTTTTCATTATTCAGAATCCATTTTTTGATAGCATCCTTATTAAATCTGATTTTTTCCCTCTAGTCAAAGCTGAAAATTGAAATTAGCTTTTATATTCTTTGTCTTGATTATAAATAAATAAGATGTTTTTAACATGAACAAGTCTTAATCTATACATGATTTTATGGCAGCAGCTTTATTTTTAAACTGATCAATTCTGTTGAAAGTTTAGAATTCCATGTGATGGAAGACGGAAGCATTGTTTAGATGGAAGTATACATCATGTCATCTTGTTTAAATATTGTTACGTTTTTCCCCGTGGGTCCTTAACAGAATTACAACTTTGCTATTTTCAACTAATACTCTCTTTATTCACGACCACTGTATACAATTTAACACTCTATACTACTCTTATAACTTTACCACTAATATCTATTCAACACTCAATGATTAACTGAACTAACTAACCGACTGACTTAGGTCTGCTTATATATAATCTCAAATCTATCACGAATATTCGGGAAGTATTCCAAGGCCACTCTATATGATCTCGACGAGGACATCGAGATAATTCCAGCTATCCCGTAACTTCGCGGCGGCCGGTCGATGATTCATACAGACAGAGAAGCGAGGGGCACGGCGGGGCGGCTAGTTCTATAGGGTAGCACAAAAACGTTCGGATGGTTGTTAGTCGTGACATTGCCTCCCTCTTAAACCTGATCGTCCCGATCAGATACTGCATGTCCGTGGTATGCTTTCAGTCTGTCGAGGTGAACAACTTTCAGTTTGCTTCTAGGACTACGCTGAATTCTATACACAACGTCATTAATTCTTTTGATGACTGTATAGGGTCCTTCCCATACTGGCGTTATCTTGGGAGATCTTCCTTTGCGGATTATATAACCAGACTTTATCGTTCATCTGAAATCCCATAGAATTAGCTCTGAGATCATATCGTGTCTTCATTCGGTCACTGGCTTTCTCCGTGTTTTCTCTGACTAATTCATGGATGTATAGTAACTTTTCCTTAAGGGAGTCCGCGTAGTCCTGGTTGTCTGGCGTTCCGAATAATAGGTCGCAGGGTAAGCGGAGTTCTCTTCCAAATAAAACCATGGCTGGTGTTAGTCCTGTCGTGTCATGGACTGCTGATCGATAGGCCATTAAAAATAGTGGTATGTGTTGGTCCCAATCCTTCTGATGTTCATCTACGACCTTTGACAAATGTTCTTCAATGGTCTTGTTAAACCTTTCAACCATGCCGTCTGATTGTGGATGTAAGGCGGTAGTCCGTGTTTTATGGATGTTGAGTAAATCACAGACTTTCTGGAAAAGCTTGGATTCGAAGTTGTGTCCTTGATCTGAGTGCAGCTCTAACGGAACACCAAATCTGCTGAATAGGTTATTCACAAGGACCTCTGCTATGGTAACAGCTTCTTGATTGGGGATTGCAAAGACTTCAGGCCATTTACTGAAGTAGTCAATTGCCACTAAAATGTACTTGTTACCATTATTTGTTTCTGGAAAAGGGCCAGCTACGTCAATGGCGATACGTTCAAACGGTAGGCCCACATTATACTGTTTCATTTTGCCCCTAGATCTTGTTTTGGGCCCTTGGCTTGCGGCACAAGTTGAGCACTGCCGACACCACGATTTCACATCTTGGCAGTAGTTGACCCAGTAAAATCTGTCGCGAATCTT
>MU190279.1:19603-44632 GCA_016904865.1 Pissodes strobi | reverse complement strand
AACACTGGAAATAATTTTCAAGTTCATACCTCTACCGCTAGGGGGCGCAATAGCTATGGTCGGGTAGAAAAATGCATTTTACTCAAAACTGTTCTATTATAAGTTGATAAAAGAATACCACCACTGTAATCCTCGTGAAATTCTGCATATTTTTTGTTCATCACTTTTGATTATAGGGCATGAAGTAAGGGCGGGGGGGAAATAAGTTTAGTTTGACTTAACATATTTGAGCAAACTAGGTCTCGTTTGAGAGAGGAAACCATGCTTATTAAGAACAAAATATACCCATGACAAATTGGTATTAGCTGCTCCCGCTAGGGGGCGCCAATTCAAAAGTTCATGGTTTTTTAATTTTTCTCCGAAATTTCAAATATAATGATACCATTATTTTAACAGAAACAGAAAGTAGATCAAATTTGCAGGCAAAAACCTCTAAACCGCTTCACGCGTTCAGGAGTTATTGCCAGAAGAGCATTTTTTAACAATGCATGCATTGAAAAAACGAATAAGTTTCGAACTTCTGTGGTCAAGCATGCCATGGCTATTATAAAAAAATATATATTATCAAAAATAATTATTAAACAATCATTTAAAGGACCGAATTCGAATAAAACATTTCAATTTAATGTATCATGGGTTCAAACTGCCTCCCATCATGTTGCACACATTCAGTGTAATGAATAAAGTGTAGCAAATGCTTTTACTCTACCAGCGTCTCTTTTTGCTGCATTAAAGCTGAATATGTTTATCTCAAAGAACTTAAGCAAAAGCATTTGCTTCTCTTTTATTCATATGAGTCATTGTTTCAATCTTTGTTGGGTGGAAAAAACTGCCGCTTCGATTTCAGCCGCTGGCAGTTGAAGAACAAGAGTATGGTAATTAATGTAGTCTTTTAAAATATTACGAACAGTAGTTCGTGCTATACCCAAGTTTGAAGATAATGCCCTAGTTCCTATCTGCCTATTATACTCTATGTATGCCAGGACATTAATAATATTGTCTTCAGTTCTTCCATTGTCACGCCTACAGAATTCAGGACGAAGAAAACTGCAAACTGTGGAAAAAATTTGACGTTTCTCTCAAAGAAGTTTGTTTTTCGTTTCTACGGCCTATTAAATGTGAAAACGTATAAAAACATACGTGTGAATTACTGAGTCCGAAATTCGTCAGAAAAAGGGCAAAATTTTGATTTTATTCTACTCATATTTCCAAATCTTTGGCTGATATTTTAATTTAGGAGAAAGATCACGATAACTATTATACTAAAACTGGGTACCTGAGATAAGCTTCGTTCAATTGTTGCACCAAATTTCTTAAAATATTGGAGCAGTCCTAAGATCATTTACACTCATTTCCGAGCTTATTTCCTATTATGTTCTTATTATAGTAGCATTAATGTTATTTTCGTGATTGTTTTGATTATTTTTGTTAATAAAACATTTTTTACTTTAGTCATGGCATGCTTGACCATAAACATTCGAAAAATAATTTGTTTTCCAATGCATGCATTGTTAAAAAATGCTCTTCTGGCAATAACTCCTGAACGCGTGAAGTTATCGATATGCGGTTTAGAGGTTTTTTCCTGAAAATTTGATCGACTTTCTCTTTCTGTTAAAATAATGGTATCATTATATTTGAAATTTCTGAGAAAAATGTAAGAAACCATGAACTTCAGAATTGGCGCCCCCTAGCGGAAACAGCAAATACCAATTTGTCATCGGTATATTTTGTTCTTAATAAGCAAGGTTTTCTCTCTCAAACGAGACCTGGTTTGCTCAAATATGTTGAGTCAAACTAAAGTTATAGGCATTTCAATCAGTTAGACTTCTCCCCCCGCCCTTATTTCATGTCCTACAATCAAAAGTGATGAACAAACAAGATGCAGAACTTCATGAGGATTACAGTGATGGTATTCTTTTATCAACTTATAATTAAATATTTTTGAGTAAAATGCATTTTTCTACCCGACCATAGCTTTTGCGCCCCCTAGCGGTAGAGGTATGAACTTGAAAATTATTTCCAGTGTTTTCTTTTCATCACTTTAGTCATATAATTTTTTACCGCAAGTCTCTACGACTAGTAGTTGGTGAGATAAAACCGCTTATTTGTCCACCCTGTACAGACATAGGGGAATTAGCTCATAGTTACTACAAACTAAGTGAAAAATATCTAGTTATGAGTGAAGCTGTTTTTCAAATGGCCTGGGAAAATATTATCAGAAATAATATTGTCTTGGAATTCTGAAATGATTTGTGGCCGGGCTAACACCCCTCCACTGCATAAATAAAGCATTAAATAGCACATATTTTTTAGATAATGCAAAGGACATTTTTATTCCAAACGGTGCGCGACATTCCGTTCCTAAAGCTGGTTCCAACGGACACTATGCGCCTAATTTGACTTTTGTCCATGGGAGATACCCGATGAATATGACTACGAATGTAAGTATGTAGATTTACCTCATCTATCGCCAACATCTGAAGCCTCCAAAACTGCCGAACTTCAACTTTAGTCCGTACTGATATACTACGAACAAAGTTCAACCAAAGAATATTATATTCTTTGGTTCAACTGACCTCATTATATCTTCTTGCGTCACCGTTCTTCTTCTAATAGTATTTGACCCACCTTAATACTTCCCCTTCAGTATAACTCCGTTTTACTTCTAGGCTATTCCTACCTCTGTAATATAATTTACTTATTAGCGTTTTCCACTCCGAATCGAGATATTTTCCCAATGGTCTTATGAAACTATAAGGCATTCCCTGACCTTCAAGTATTTAGTATTTAATGTGTATAGTGATATTGTAATGAGTTGCTTTGTTCTTTTTTTTATGAAAATAAATGAATGATCTATCTATAGTTATTCCAAAGTTGGTTTACTTTTAAGCTATTTTTCTTCGTATTTCTATGCATATCTATATTTTTATATTATTATCATCAACCGAAATACATGCTTTTGTAATTTTTAATTTTTCTATATTATTGTTTTACTATTCCCTTGAAATTACAACCAAAATTGTATTAAATAAAAGTATTTTAAAAATTGAAGCATAAAAAATACAAGGGACAAAATAACTAGTTCTAACACCAAAAATAATCAATTATCACAAGTGCTTAAAAGTAACTAGTGTTTTCACTACCACCTTCCTATCCGACAACAAACATTGAAAATAACGACAACATGCTAATATACGTCAGTCTTGAGACTTTTCATCCTAAAATGTTTCACCAAACTAGCAAATATATATCTCAATCCGGTAAAGAGAAAATATTTTCAGCTTAATGAAGTTTCAATTTTATTTTCAAAGTGTCCAAAAATTGTAAAAAATATCACGAGTTTTAAAGTCTAATCAAATAAAAAAAAAGTGGATAATTCCAGAGCGTCCAAAGATTATTAAAAAAAATTTAATATAAGGCTTGTTCCAATAAATATCATAAACTGATCAATGTCAATTATTCTGAAACGCCAGAGGTAGGTTGGACTACGGCTGTGCCTAATATATCTTCATATTAATCATATAAATCACAATTTTGATTTTAAAATATGTTTATGCTCTCTGATTACTTATTATGAATTCATAATTAGACTTTTGTTGTATTATGTAACATGCAATACTCTTACTACCATAAGTCTTATGCGTATATTATTAAATGGTTGTAGATAAACAAAATATCATTAGACGTAACATTGATACCTCTGTTTACTTAGCTTGACTTGGCATTGACGAATGAATCAAGACCCCATCACTATTCCCAGAACCTACCGACTTGTGAAGAAGAAGTCTCTATGCTCGAAGAGATTAAGATTTAAAAGAAGTTCGATGAAGGATACTCACGGAAAAGGTCTAATTCTTAAAACAGATGTCAACTAATATGACATGAAATACTGTGAAATGATTAAATTATATGAAAAGTGAATGCTTTTCCTCTACAATGGCGTCTGCACTACAAATTCATAATGTACATACAAGCACGCATTTTTAAATTAAAATTATCAATCTTTACAAATATATCTTAAGGATGTTATGTTTCCAAGATATTTATGTGTTAAGAGACCTATGACGCGAATAAGAAATTGCGATGATAGCAAAGTTTCATAGGAAGCACATAATTCAAAATTTAAGTAAATGTCACTTCCGGTATAGTTACATGTATAAATAAATGTAGCCACTTCCGATATAGTGACATGTAGGAGATGTGCTTGAAGACAGACACGAAATGAGTTCGATTATATAAAAACGAATGTACATTTTGTAAAGATGATCCAAGAATATAAATTATGAATGCAAAAGCATTTTCTTTTCATCGCCTGATTTTACATGACAAATATTCAACCCCATGTGAAGACGTCTTTATACCTGAAATTTAAAACAGAACGATTTAGTATACTAAACTATCTATCTACGGAGATAACTGAAAAATGCAATTGATACACGAGACATTAAGATGAATGTCACCTTCTCTAACGTTTATATAAGACATATTATACAATTTAGCCTCCTTTAATTTACTTTATTTTTTGTAATAGAAACCACAGTTCGATTTTTATATATACCCACAAAATTAAACAAATTAATTTTCTACACCGTTTGGTCGGCCTCTTACATATGGAATAATTTCGAGCATGAATAACCCTCGCTTCGCGCTGGTTATTTAGATGGCCCAAATCTGGAAACGTGATGGCATTCAAAAACTCGGCGACAGCTGCTGTATTTTTAACTGGAGCTCCATCATGTTGATAAATTTCCTGGCATTTCGACCAGCATTCCCCAACGCTGGAATAAGATGGTGCTGGAGCAGATTTTTTTCAGTATTGAGACTACCACACTTAAACGCTCACTTCCTGTCTTGTCTCGGTATTGGTTCCCTGAATTATCTAAGGATTTTCTCGCGTCCATATTCTTGTATTTTGTTTATGTGACGTGACACATCCAGTGGTTACACCCCTCTGATCGAACCGTGCAGCCGACATGCACTGCTCTCCGTGGCTTGAGGTGACCCACCTCGCACCACAAGAGGATCATCGTAGTAAAACATCTGCCATATGGGATCCATGACGCCACCTGTGACGTCTTTATGTTCCCGATTCCACACGAGGGGACGCGAGCAGGTTGGCCGAATGTATAGAATTGCCCATACCTTTACGGCCCAGTAAAATCCTGTCCACTGTCCACAGGTTTGGTATGTAGTGCAGTGGTCAGATCCTGCGCTTGGAGACGCGTGTCACTGGTTCGACGAAAGACATGTTTTCTTTATTTTTTTAAGGTTGTCTGTTTCTTTTTTAAATTTGGGTGTTTTGTTCGGTTACGGAGCGAACGAAGCGAGCGGAGGGCCAAACATGAAATTAATAATACTCTTTTAAATTCCCGCCCTCCCTTGATACTTACCTCCTGCTAAAGGGATCGAGATTTATGTTTTACGCGCATGAGTATGTACAGCAGTCCTGTTTATGAACGTCATGCACGATTTTTTCTATGTAAACAAAATTTTAGCAGGTATTGGGATTCAACCCGAAAGTGCAGCATAGCTTAAAGCATAACAAAATTATGGAATTGATAATATTGACTGCTTTTTTTGTCCTAATACTTGGTCATAGCCCCATTTCTTTCTAAAACCTCATTTAGTCGTCTGGGTATTGGATTATACACATTTCTGATTAAATCAGGATCGTTGCTCAGTTCGTCCCAGGATTTTTCTATAAAAGCTATGAGATCTTGCCTCTCATTTGGTCTGAAATTTGTGTTATATATTTTTTTGGTCATTAAACCCCACACGTTTTCCATAATATGCAAGTCGGGGCTTTTTGAGGGCCATAACTATGTTGTTCTCAACAAACCACTCCCTTATTATAGTTGCGTTATGGACCGGACAGTTATCCTGTTGGAATATAAAATTGCGATCTGGAAAATGTTCAGAAACACTAGGTAACATTATATTTTCTGAAATATTTCTATACGAAATCGCAGTAAACCTCTCGTCTATAATCCAATGCATTCCAAGACCTCGATGGCTCAACCATGCCCAAACATTCACTGAAAACTGCCCTGACCTTTCAGAATTACTAATGTATTTTTCATCAAATCTGGTTCTGTGGGGTCTGTACACTCTGATATGACCGTTGAAACAAGATTGAAAGACTTTTTCATCGGTAAATATTACCGTGACCCAATTTTCTCGTAAAATGTTATTCTGGGCAATAACCCCTCCCTGTTTATTCTCGATTCGTAAAAACATATTCCGGGCTGCGACGAAGTTTTTTAATCGTGAGTGTTTTATTCGCCGACAGGCCGTTGATCTAGAAGCCGGAACATTGATTTGTTCCATTGCATTCCGTGCTACCTGAAAAGGGTTGTCTTCCAAATATTCTATTAAAACATTGTCCCAGATAAACCCACACCAGATGCGAAACCTCCCGCTTAACGCATGAAACGAGAATTCGTTTAAAGCTCCGCTTCCTAGGGATGGCCAGCCATCCCAAGAAATAGTCAGGGCAAGCTCCATTGTGATTCTAAACGCGAGCCACGCGAGTCTTTTGGTTTAGTCCGAGAGCGTTACGAAAAATAATTAATCTGTATTTTACTTTTCTTAAAAATGCCTGGCTATAAGTGCCTTTATTTGAATTGTTCTACTAGAAGCGGCGGCGAAAAATCATTATTTAAATTACCCCGCGATCCTGAAAGGTATGTATAAATGTTGTTTAATGCACATTCCAGCACACTTATTTCCAAGATTATTGCATAATCTAAAATCGAATGAGCACGAAATTCAATTAAATCTGAAAACTGGCAGATACAATGTTATAGTTAAATCTTATTTAAATCCAACGAATGTTACACAGTGTTCGCCAGAATATTGGCCACATATGGGAAATTTTTTTATTATTATGATATCGGAACTTTTGTTTTAACCAATCAATTCTGCATGTCTGACAATCTAAAAATGCATTTTAACATTGAAACTGTTTCTGTTTTCCAAGTATAGGGCCCTAAATCCTGAAAAAGTGCGTGCTACATTTGCCACATTCATGACGTCATACGCGTGAGAGAACGTGTTAGTTTGTTTATTTAAACTTAAATTTGATTATAACGTATCGGAATCGGTTCAAATGACTAAAATAAATTGGAACTAACCGAAAGTTGATTGGACCACTAACCAAAAGCGCCAAAACGGGCTAAAACCTATCGGAACAGGTTACAAAAATTAAAGTAAGTTAAAATTAACTAAAACGAACCGAATTTTGGCGACTAACGAAAACAAACCACAAACATTAAATTTGATTATAACGTATCGGATCCGGTTCAAGTGACTAAAAAAATTTGGAACTAACTGAAAGTAACCAAAACTAACCAAAGGTAACTAAAAACACCAAAACGGGCTAAAACTTATCGAAACAGATTACAAATGTTAAGTTAAAACTAACCTAAATTAACCGAATTTTGGCGACTAACCAAAACTAACCCAACACATTAAAATTGCTTATAACGTACCGGAACCGGTTCAAATAACTAAAATATATTAAAACCAACTGAACTTTACCGAAAGTTGATTGAACGACTAACTAACCAAAAGTAACCAAAACGGGCTAAAACGAATCGAAATAGATTTAAAATATTGAATTAAGTTTAAACTAACCAAAATTAACCGAATTTTGACGACTATCTAAAATTAACCAAAAACGTTTAAATTGGTATCGGAACCTGTTCAATTGACTAAAATAAATTGGAACTGGCTGAAAGTAACCGAATGTTGATTGAATGACTAACTCAAACTAACCAAAAGTAACTAAAAGCACCAAAACGGGCTAAAACGTATAGAAATAGATTAAAACTATGGAAGTAAGTTAAAACTAATACAAACTAATCGAATTTTGGTGACTAACCTAAAACACTAAAATTGGGTATAACGTATCGTAACTGGTTCAAATGACTAAAATAAATTAAAACTAACTGAAAATTAGCCTTTTATTGGTGCTTTCGGTTACTTTTGGTTAGTCGTTTAACCAACTTTCGGTTAATTTCAGTTAGTTTTAATTTATTTTAGTCATTTGAACCGGCTTCTATACGTTATTACCAATTTTAGCTGTTTTGGTTAGTCATTCAATCAACTTTCGGTTACTTTCAGTTAGTTTCAATTTATTTTTGTCATTTGAACCGGTTGCGATACGTTATAACCAGTTTAAATGTTTTTGGTCAATTTAAGTTAGTTGCTATATACCTACCTACTCGTACCTATATTCAACTTAAATTCAACTTACTTTAATATTTTTAATCTGTGCCGATACGTTTTAGCCCTTTTTGGTGCTTTTGGATACTTTTGGTTAGTTGTTCAATCAATTTTCGGTTGATTTCAGTTAGTTTTAAATTATTTTAGTAATTTGAACTAATTCCGATACGTTATAACCAATTTTAACGTTTTTGGTTAGTTTAGGTTTTTCGCCAATATTCGGTTAATTTGGGTTAGCTTTATTTAACTTACTTTAATATTTTGAATCTGTTCCGATACATTTTAGCCCGTTTTGGTGCTTTTATTTGCTTTTGGTTAGTTATTTATTCAACTTTCGGTTACTTTTTGTTTTAGCTAGTTCCAATTTATATAAGTCGTTTGAATCGGTTCCGATATGTTTTAATCAAATTTAATGTTTTTCGTTAGTTTTGGTTAGTCCTTAAAACTTGGCCTTGTTTTGGTTAATTTTAATTTATTTTAATGTTTGTAACCTGTTCCGATACGTTTTAGCCCGTTTTGGTGGTTTTGGTTACTTTTGGCTAGTTTTGGTTAGTTGTTGAATCAACTTTCGGTTAGTTTCAGTTAGTTCCAATTTATTTTAGTCATTTGAACCGATTTCGATACCTTATGATCAAATTTAAGCTTAAATAACCAAACTAACACGATCTCTCACGCGAATGACGTCATGTTACAAATGTAGCATGTACTTTTTCACTATTTGAGGCCCTATATTAGGACAACGGAAACATTTTCAATGTTAAAATAACCTTAAATCGGCATACATTAAAGCGCATTAAGGGAATTTCTGTAAAAAAGTCAGATAAGCCATAATAACACAAGATTTCCATGACCGCCTATTGGGGAAAAAAAAGAAAGTGAATGGCTATTGCAAATTTTTATTGTTCCTGAATCAGTCCACCAACGAAACATGTTTTCATTTAATTGGTGCAGACCAATTATTTTAATTTTGAACAACAATTCTATAATCATACCCAGATTATTTGGTGCAGGCCGCGTATAACCGCCACGTCAAGGTTAAAGTTGGCTGGCGAGGAATTTGCCGATCTTTTGCATCTTGTGTGGGTTTATCTGGGACATTGTCTTCTGCTTGCGACGTATTTTTCTTCTTCCGGGTGGCTTTCTCCTTTCCACTGTCCCGTCGGTTTCCCATCTATGTTTGATTTTTGTACTGTCATTTTATCTACGTTCATTAGATGTGCAATGTCTCTTACATACAAACCATCTTGCAAATACACAATAATTATTTGAGCCCTTTGAATATTATTAAATATTGTCATTATTAGAATACTGAATAGGAAAATTACCAAAGACGGATTTACAGTAGGCAAGAATAACTGTATGGTATGACTTTTTTATGAACACAACTGTACCTTAACGGCTTAACCGATTTTAATGATGAACGTCACGGGTAGTCTATATAAAAATAAAATAATGGAAATACAAACGTCCCATTACGTCATAAGTAGTTATCTATATTCCGCGCCCATGGCGACGTTTTTGAAAATACCGCCAACTGTCGAGTGACGTCATGGATCCAAATGTGAAATAAGTTGACATAAGTTGATCCTCTCGTACCTCGCACCTCCTCGCTCGGGACGACCCCAACATTGTCTTGGCAATCTGGCGCGATCCAGCGTTTGCCGGCGAGGGAGCGTCTTCGCACTGCACTTCTAGTATTCACCTTACCTTTGAAACAATATTTGAATGATAATATTCTAGTGTAAAGAATGAATCACTTAAGGGGTTATAGTAGTAGTAGTAGTAAACTCTCTGTTGGCCTTTTTCGTAAAAACATTCAGCCAGTAAAGACCTCTATCCGGCTTAGTTAGAGCTGGGGCGACCCATCCCAGACAAGTTACACCTTGTTGTGTTGCTTTCCGGAAAAACTACCCGTCTTACCGTACCGACAACGGTTCGAATAAAATAAAAGGCCAAAACTGATTTTGAACCTTCTAATGGTAAACAGACTTATTATATGACATTTTTTAATTACCTTACGTCAAGCCACCTTTTTTTGTCACAAATTTGCTTTAGGTGTTTAATTAATGACAGAGGTGGAGGGCGTACACGGCACAAGCTGCAGAATATATTTTAAGGTCCTTTCGCGTAAAATGTATATATTAGGATTAAAACATTTGATGGCTTTAACATCCTCCCACCTGAGTCACGATAGCATAAGTGAGTGACTCACAAAAACAAAGTAAGACGTCCTAGTTTACTTAGCATAAAACCATTATTGCGCCAAAGCGCCATCAAACCTAAAACTACCTTAAATTAAACAAGACAAAAATACCCGTTACAAATATTTCCTCGGCACTCTACTTTCTCGTCCACTGCGCGTCACCCGAGAACTAGGCAAGGGTACTCTGTCTATTATGACTCCCAATCCCTCATCCGCGTTTTTGGCTAGTTCCGGACCAGAATGGAGATCCTTTGCACTGGCTTCTAGCTTCTCCGTTGAGGAAGACATACCATGTTCATTGCTCTTCACATCAGATTGTGCCGAGTTACATTCTAGGGGATACAAGCGCTGAACAGGCCTCAACAAAGACCCTTTAACAGTGTTAATTCTAGCAAGACGGATTTGTCCATCTTTGCCTGGAATTACCTCAACAACACGTCCCAAAGGCCACTGGAGACGTTTGTCATTATCATTTCCCACAAGCACCACTTCGCCTATAGAAATTTGCCTGCCAGGCTTATTAGAATTCCAGGACTTTAACTGTCCCAAATACTCCGTGCGAAATCTCTGTCTCAGATCGTTTCGCAGTTTCTGTAGGTGTTGAATCTTTTTACACAAAGATGTTGTGTCAACAATGTCACAATCAAGGACACCAGCGCCAACTTGTTCTCTCAAGAACATCATAGGTGTCAGTGGCGTAAGTTCATCAGCATCATTAGAAACATAAGTGAGTGGTCGCAAGTTTATGATCGCTTCACAATCGCACAGAATCGTAACTAAGGCTTCATAGGACACACAGGCCCGACCTAAAACTTTGCGTAAGATTTGCTTTAAAACGCCCACTAGTCTTTCCCAAAAACCGCCCCACCAGCTAGCGGTAGGGGGGTTAAAACGCCACGAAATGCGATCGATACTACAATCTGTGGTTATCTTTTCCCAGTCCAGTCTATTAAACACATTCTCGGTACCGACAAAATTTGTACCATTGTCACTATAGATAGTCTTTGGCCGACCGCGACGCGCTATAAATCGTCTAAGCGCTTGCATAAAACTCGCGGTGGATAATCCCGTGCACAATTCTAAATGTACGGCACGGTAAACGGCACATGTAAAGAGGCACACCCATACTTTTTCCCCATTTTTAAGAAACAGAGGCCCCGCAAAATCTACCCCCGTTATCTCGAATGTAGCAGCATCGCGTACTCGGTTCAATGGAAGGGGAGGTAAACTTACCACAAATGCTTTACTTTTTTGTCGCTTACAAACGACACAACTTGAAATAGCCGATTTGATAGCTCGTCGTCCGCCAAGAATCCAATAGTTTTCGCGTATAATACCCATTAGTCCTTGTGTACCCACATGCAAAGATTTGACATGCTGCTCAAAAATAAGCCTAACCACCAGAAAATGCTTCGCCGGCAGAACTACAGGAAACCGGAATTGCTCAGCATCTTTTCGATTACTGATTCTAGTGCATAAACGAATTAAGCCTCGTTTGTCTTTAAAAGGACTTAAATTACATAAGCGAGGGTCATTTTCACCTTTAAAACACTCATGTTGTATCAACTTTAAAATATAAACCTCCGCTTTCCCGAGTTCTTCTACAGAAAGCTCCCCTTGCAACCTTGATGGCGGATTTCTAATATTATGCAGGAACCTGAAAAGCCACCCAACCATCCGCAAAGTCTTGGTGAACTGGGAGAAATATGAAAAATGCCAATCTTCCAAAGAAAAATCGGAATTAATAAGCGTAATAACAGATTTCTTCTTTTCCTTTTGAATCTCTTCCTCATCGCATACAAAATCAACTTGCGGCCACAACTTTGGCTCTTCATACAACCAACTCGGACCCTCCCACCATCTGGACTTACACAACTGTTTCGGGGAACAACCGCGGGAAGGAAGGTCCGCTGGGTTCAAAACTCCAGGGACAAAATGCCAATCTTTACTAGACGTATGAGTCACAATTTCCTTCACCCGGTTACCCACAAATGTCCCCCAATTTTCCCTACGATGTACCCAACTCAAAACGGTAGAAGAGTCACTCCAAAAATAAAACTGTACCTCCTGATCAAAATTGAGCTCTTCCTTTAAAGAAGCAAATAATCTTGTTCCAATCAGAGCAGCTAAAAGTTCCAAACGCGGTATAGATATCTTTTTCAACGGGGCTATCCTAGACTTAGCTGCCAGCAAACGAATAAAAATCTTTCCCTCGAAGACTCCTCTAAAAAATATAACTGCAGCATAAGAGTCCTTACTCGCATCGCAAAAAACATGAAGACTCCCGCTGTTAAAATCGTCTCTGTGAATCCACCGAGGTATCCTAATCTCTGGCAAAAAATATAACTCATTCAACCAACGACGAAACTCATTCTCTATCTCGGAATCCACTGGGGCATCCCAAGGTAACTTTTTCTCCCATGTTTTTTGGAGTAGCAGCTTTGGCAACAAGGTAGCTGGTGCTGTGAAACCTATTGGATCGAATATCCTTTGTGCAAATGAAAGCATTACTCTCTTACTTATGGGCCTGTCCACAAGCTCATTCACGCCTTTCAAACATGCTTCATTAACCCTCAAAGTATCCTCACACTTATCCCACATCATTCCCAGAACCGCAGTAAGAGGTAGAGTATCAGAAGTATCACACACCTGACCCGAAAACTCCCACCCTCTTAAGTCAAACTTTGCTTCGTTCATAAGAACAGTTGACTCTTTAATGAACACTTGTAGTCTGTCGTCGTTCGATACACTTGTGACACAATTGTCGACATAAAAACTCTTCAATAGCAGCAAAATGCTCTCCTCACTATATGATGTACTCATACTAGCACATTTCTTTAATGACTCTAAAAGATGATATTCAATGGTTGCCCCTAACAAAAACGGACCACTGCTTACACCAAATACCACACGCCTGTGTTGAAAAATCTTTTCCCGACCTTCGGGATCAACCCATAAAAAACGCAAAAAGTTTCTATCAGTCTCGTTGAGACTGATTTGCAGAAATGCCTTCCGAATGTCTGACACTACACCCAATTTGTTTAACCTAAACCTCATCAAAATATTCGGAATTAACTCTATGATGTTAGGACCCTTATCCAGACATTGGTTGAGTGAAGGCTTATCCTTTTCTTTCGCAGACGCATCAAAAACAGGTCTGATCCTGGTCGTACTGCCCTCCTTAACGACCGGTCGATGCGGCAAATAGTGGACATCCACCATCGCAGGTATCTCCTCAGGTACTTCCTCGATTATATTTTCAGTCAACCACTCCTGGAAAACTTGATCATACTCTTTTATTAGACCATTTCTCTTCAACTTGCAAACCGTATTCTGTAACCTAATTTTAGCAACATTATATAAGCTGGGAAGGGGAGGATGACCCTCCAGCCACGGTAACCGAACCTCATACCTTCCCTCATTATTAACAACTACTGTCTCTAAGAAAACTGTTTTAGTTGCCAAGGCTACATCTTCCTGGGATTTCTTTTCGACTGGATCTTTGATGCCCAAAATGTCGATTTCCCAGAGCTGGGGCAACGACGCATCTTTGCAGAAAAGGGCTATGTCGACCATGGTGGTACTGCACGGCTGCGACAGAGGAATTATACCCATCAAGGTCCAACCCAAAAACGTCTCAACTGCCACAAGCCCGCAAGACAGTACATGCCTTCTGCCTGTATATAAAACACCAGCTATATCGGAACCTATTAAAATATCAATTTTTCCACTTTCACTTGTACCGATAGACTGGTCAGCCAATTTAACCCCAATCGCATTCAGCTCCTTGACACAATCACCATAAAACACTGGTGGAATGTCCGCACAGATGACTGGCTGCGCCAAAACCTCTACGGATAAACTAAAATTGCCATTACGTATTTTGATGTCATAGCATTCATGATGTTGTTCAGACAATGAACCCCCAAAGAGACAATGTATTACCTTCTCACGACGCTTAGACACGAGACCCAAAAAACTTGCCGTAGATTGCAAAATATAAGACTTTTGTGAACCAGTGTCAATCAAAGCTCTTAGAACACGACTACCCCTAACACCTTCTAACCGTATTCTCACAGTTTGCATAAAAACGTGGCTACTCGCTCGATTAACACTTACTAATTCGTTGGAAACTAAATTATCGCCCAATTTGGGCGGACTTGGTTCTTTCTGCGGTAGGTTTGCCGGCAAACTTGGACACATCAAGGGAAAATGTGACTTACCACAGATAACGCATTTCATACGTGCCCTACATAATCTGGCTTGATGCCCTATCTTTAAGCAGCAAAAACAAGCTTTATTATCACTTAAAATCGATTTTTTCTTGTCTAGGGAAAACTTTTGGGCTTTAAAACAATCAGCAGCTTCGTGAGCCTTGTCACAAAAAACGCATTTTAAAATTTTAGAATTAACATTGACAAGGCCCGCAGCTGTGGGTACCCCCTGTTCTAAAGATTCAAATTTACACCTAGTTACTGTACCCTCGCGCCTAGACTCCCTTTGTCCGACTAATGGCTTCAAACCGAAACCCTCCGAAGCTAATTTTATGCGCTGATCATTTTCTACCTCATTTTGCAAAAAAGACATAAGGCCATTTAACTTCTCTTCCATTGTTGGATGTACAGAACCCCCCAAGCTATTTTGCGACGATCTAAATTCAGAACTATTTGGCGAACGCTGCCAAACTCGTAGCAAATCTTCCGGTAAACATGATTCTATCAGGGGAAAAAGCATAGCTGCGCATTTTTCTGATTTTATACCTAGAGTCTCTAAAGCACGCAACTGTGTCTCTAACCTATCATAGAGCGTTGCAAGATCCAACTTATTTGGGGAAATTGCATTATTTAAAATTAATTTAAGAAGCTCACGAATATATACTTCAATTTGCAAATCTTCCCGTCCGAAGCGAGAAGTTAAACAGTCTACTATCGGTTGATAGTTTTTACCAATGGCAGGAAAACTTTCCACCAGCTGCCGAGCACGACTTCCTGGGACAGTGGCCTGAATTAAATAATCTATCTTGTCCTCAGGGTCAATGTCCGTATCATCGTGCACTTTTTTAAACTGTGACCAAAACGGCAACCACTCTTTTATGTTTCCATCAAAAACTTTAAATTTAATAGTTGGTAACTTGAATTTTCGCTTACCTGGCAGGTTAATTGATGACCGAGCTGAAGCGTTACCTTGATATTGCCGAACTTCATCCTCACTCTTTGCGTCCCTCAGCACCAGCTCCTCGTAGCGATGCAACATGCCAAAATACTTCTTAGTGTATAATTCACTACCTTCCATGTCCTTGAGCAATTCTTCCTCAGAGGCATCATGTTCCAACAGCAAGTCATACACTTCTCCATCGACAACTTTGAGCGCGTCATAATTTTCTCGAAGAACATCCCAAACTACTTTAATTTCCGCAATATTACTTTCGCTCTCGCCAAACAATATTGCAAGTTCACTTGCCTTCTTGGAAAAAGCAGCGCGTAAAACTTTCCTGTGCTTCTTCTTAAGATCCATTTTGCACGATAAAAGCGCTATGAGCAACAATCGTAATCGTGCGATAAACTGTTCAAAACCACACTCGTTCGCCTAAAACCTTGGCGGCCCGGTGTTTATTTATCAGCATTTACAGTTACTAAAAGCCTGCTACCGTCCTGTCACGGTCGCCACTTAATGTTGTGTTGCTTTCCGGAAAAACTACCCGTCTTACCGTACCGACAACGGTTCGAATAAAATAAAAGGCCAAAACTGATTTTGAACCTTCTAATGGTAAACAGACTTATTATATGACATTTTTTAATTACCTTACGTCAAGCCACCTTTTTTTGTCACAAATTTGCTTTAGGTGTTTAATTAATGACAGAGGTGGAGGGCGTACACGGCACAAGCTGCAGAATATATTTTAAGGTCCTTTCGCGTAAAATGTATATATTAGGATTAAAACATTTGATGGCTTTAACACACCTGATGGATAGAGATACTATTTTTAGAGCCCTCAGTATGTCGAGTATGTACTCCTGGGGGCTCTGACTGTTACATGCACGGCTTGTTTTAAGGTTCGAACATCACCGGCTGGACATTCACATACATGCAAATCTTGTACATGCTCGGTTAGAGTCTTATGCAAAGGGGCTTCACACAATGCAGACATAACCAGTTGCTGTCACAGATACTTCCCATCTCCGCAGGGCCCACAGCCCCGATCTCCTTCAGAGCACGTAAACACGTGCAAGAATCTGGAAGAATCTTCGTAGGAATCGACCCTACATTAAGCGACCCACCCTAAACACTGTCCTAACCGGCCACGACTTCCCTTTCGAACCAACGGGGCCCCCAACGCTTTCTGCCGCGAATCACGTGCATTTCCCGTGCGAAGTCAGGTTAGAAAACCCGACTCCCTTTCCACGTCCCATAGAAATAGGACTCCTAGAAGGCTAATATATAAGAGTATATAAGCAGATCTACTCACGAAGGAAGAGAGACAAAATATCCATGTGTAAGACAGAAACGCTGAGTTTCGTAGCTTTTGCGCGTGCCTGTCTGTATAAGGGCATGTTGAGTATTAAGTTGAAGGAATTTTTCTCAAATAACACCGAAAACCAATTATAGTACTATCAAATACACTGCAATAATAAAAAACACAAGAACTCTTTACAAAACTGAACATCGAAAGTCGAAAAGCAAAGAAAACAAGAATTCATGATGGCGTCCGATCGGGTCCACGTCCTTGCAATCTCGCAACGTTGCCAAGTATAAGATATGTAAAGTACTAGGTTTTAACGTAACACAAAAATTATTAACATAATCAAAAATCTTAGCAACATATACTTCGAATATATTAGAGTAAATTTATCATAGAAATGGAGTCCTATTTCTATGAAATTTATAATATGAAACAGATTTAAAAAAAATCCGTTTCGGGGATTACTTCCCACATTTTTCAGTAGTCATCTAATTAAAATATACATAAAACGGTAAATTTCTCCTAGTTTGGCAACGGTGTTCACAAATTAACATAATCTTAAGACGTAAAAATTTAGCTATAGGTACTTCAAATAGCACAGCGTCTAACATGGGGTTAAACATTTTAGATGTAAAAATGGGCCGCTTTAAAAAATGCACTGCATATAGGTGATAAATGTTGCATAATATCAATAACACCTATGTTATTGAGTCTATATTGATAATATACATACAACAGCTTGAGATGGTACGTCACTTACGTCTTACGTCAGCATCAAACAGCCAATAGTTTTTGGTGTTAACCGTTACCTCTTCCATACTTATAAGTAAAAAATATATTATACTTCAATGGTCAGGTTAAAATTTGACAAATGGAGCTAAAATCACCCAAATACAATTTTAGCACACCAACACCCGTTAGCATCATCAAGAGAGATGATTACAACTGAGGCTAAAACCTAAAACTACTAAACTACATTCAGATTTACTAAAAAAAAAATCTAGGAACAGGGTACTTGATTAGTTTCCAGTTCCAAAAACAGCTTTCTGTTTCAAGTTTGATATTTTTATTTTATCTTAATTAACATAAACCTTTATCGTAAGTTTAGTACTATAAACTTACGATAAAGGTTTATCATAGTATAAATACTTTTACGCTTAGTTGTAATCATTGGCCCTGATTGATGCTACCATGGTTAGCGACATCCGCCTCGAGTATCTGTCTTTTGGTATTATAATGTAAAGCTGTGATTTATACATGCCAAAATTCCAATATCTTTGTCCAGATATCAATAATTGCACTTGTGTCACCAAAGATTCACCTATTTCATCATTTGCACCATATTGGTTATAATAAATTCTTCTAAAGCAAAGAGTTCTTACCTCATTTATTAATAGTTATTTATGTACCAAGAGTATTAAGTAGATGTTTATGCCCTGAGGGCGACAATGTTACAAACCCGAGGGCCTCTGGCCAGAGGGTTTATAAGTCGCCCGAGGGCATACACATCTATTAATACACGTGGTGCATACAAACTTTTATGTCATACTAGTTCGTTATTGCATTCACAATATATAAATATTTTAAAAAATACGAATTCAATTCAATTATTTGAGTTCATAAAGTGTACTTTATGCCCGCACGGGCATAAAGTAATCCATTATGTAAATGGTATCTAAGGTATAAAAACACAATAATGTACTGGTATGACATAAAAGTTATTTATCTACTTTCATTTAGTAATATGAATTTTACAGTTCTATAAATCGTTTTGTAAGGGCACCTATTACAGAACTAGTGCTGTAATAGATGCCTTTACAGCACTAGTGCTGTAATGAAAAAAAAAAACCAGTTTCATTAACATCTTGCTGTTAAATAAAACCACACCTTTTAGAAGAATGATTTATTTATTATTAACAATTATAAAATTAATTATCAATTCTTAATTAAAATTAATTATTATTAAATTATAACACTTAAGGTTTATTATAAACATTAATAATACACTTTTTACAGTTAGAAATGTGCATACTAGAAGTGGATGTGATGGAGCCCTTTACGTTCGAATTTCCAATCATTAAATCCGTGTCTGACCCCATGATCTTCTTTGCGATTTGTTTTTTATTTTCTAAAGAATTTTCAACGTAGCCTTCTGCCGTAGAAGAGGATTTCCAGTCCCCACGACGCGACGCTTTAACATCTGCATATCTGCACCACCATCAACTAGAATGGTGGCTGAGGACCTCCTAAAACAATGTCCAGTGTATCCTTCGGGATTCTTCAATCCAAGTTTTGTTGCAATCTTTTTTGGTATACTTCCAAAACTATTAATTCCGACAGGCTGGGAGGTACATTTTCCTTTTGCGTAGAATACAAAAAACCGCCTGTGAGTTGCATTAAGATGACGAAGTTTAGCATATTTTCGAAAAATACTTAAACAGTTGACACCTGTCACATTTCCATCTGTTATAACAAATTCTCGGATAATTTTGGTTTTCGAGCATGGAATCACAATTTTTGGTAATTATTTACTATCCGAACGCACGCCCATTTTTGAAATATTTGGGGCAATAGTCCTTTTAGGTGATTAAAAGTAATGAAGTTAAAAAGAATCCAATGGCGGAGGTTACAAATTTTAAGATTTAGTAAAAATATTAGACGTTAAGGTGAACGAGCGGTTACTAAACAATTACCACATGACTGCTAGTTTACTATCTGAACGCACGCCAATTTTTGAAATGTTTGGGATAATAGTCATTTTAGTTGCTTAGAAGTAATCAATTTAAAAATAATTCAGTCTTGCAAATTTTAAATTTTGGTGAAAATATTGGCCATCAAAGTGAAAGAGCGGATGATACTAAACAATTACCTATTTCAGGCTACTTTATTAATCACCTGCGCGTGTATTTGTTAACGTTTTGGGATAACAATTGTTTTAAGCTCTTAATATAGTATCATCTAATGGCGGAGGTAAGAAATTTCTAGTATTGGTACAAATATTAAATATATTATACGAATTCAAAAGTACAATAATTACAAACTAAAAACGAAGCATTTGAAACAATAACGAATTAAGATGGTGAATATAATAGTGACACTTTCTTGAAAAAAACATGAGTTCTAACATCAGCATTATTTTTCTTTTTGAACAGAAATTCTGAGTTGCGCGGAGAAGGGCTTGCGCAAAGCGTAAGCCTATCTTCGCGCAAGGCTAAGGCCAATTAATTTGGTTAGTTTGGGTTAGTTTCGGTTCGTTTAAGCCAGTATGAGCTGGTGTGAACAATTGCGCGGAGAAAGGTTTGCGCTTCGCGCAAACATTTCTTCTCGCAATGCTGGGGCCAATTAATTTGGTTAGTTTCGGTTCGTTTAAGCCAGTATGAGCTGGTGTGAAAAATTGCGCGGAGAAACCAAGCGCAAACCTTCGCGCAGGGCTGCGGCAAATTAATTTGGTTAGCCTGGGTTAGTTTCGGTTCGTTTAAGCCAGTATGAGCTTAAAAATGAGCGTGCAGTCGGATAATAAATTAGCAGCCATGAGGTAATTGATTAGTATCTGCTCTTTCACTTTGACGTCTAATATTCTTACCAACACTTAAAATTTGCAACCTCCGCCACTGGATTCTTTTTAAATTCATTATTTTTAACCACCTAAGATTACAATTGCCCCAAAAGGTTCGAAGATGGTTGTGCGTTCGGATAGTAAATTAACAGCCATGGGGTAATTGTTTAGTATCCGCTCTTTCACTTTGACGTCTAATATTTTTACCAAGACATAAAAGTTGCAACCTCCCCCACTTGATTCTTTTTAAATTCATTATTTTTAACCGCCTAAGATTACAATTGCCCCAAAAGGTTCGAAGATGGTTGTGCGTTCGGATAGCAAATTAACAGCCATGGGGTAATTGTTTAGTATCCGCTCTTTCACTTTGACGTCTAATATTTTTACCAAGACATAAAAGTTGCAACCTCCGCCACTTGATTCTTTTTAAATTCATTATTTTTAACCGCCTAAAATGACAATTGCCCCAAAAAGTTCAAAAATGGGTGTGCGTTCGGATAGTAAACTGTTACCCAATTTTTATATACAAATCATTGTATTCAATATGATGCAACATTAACTTAGTTAGTTCTTCGCGCCGACAAGCCCCAAAAATGTCGATTATCATAACAACCTTCATAAGTAAATATGTTTCATCATCTGCAGTACTAAGAAGCTTACATACGTCTTCCTTTGTAAAAACTTTGGACTTTTTGGCTTTGTAACCCTCTGAACTTCTTTTCAAAAATGCGATTAGTTGATAAAATCTGCTTACATCTTGATTTTTCTTGACTGAAATCATAGTTCTCAACATTGAGTAGTGAGTCCATAGTGTAGATGGTTTCTGCGAGCGTTGCTTTCCGGAAAATAACCCAAAAGGATTTTCTCAGACACCTCCTTTATTTTGTTAGCTTTGCACCAATCTTCAAACTTCTGGTACTCCAACTCATGCCGCGCCTTGGATTTTGTCGGAACTAAACTTGAGATCGCTTCGTTTGCCGCTGCTTCTATATCAGAGGGTAAACTTCCATCAAAATCGCTCATTTTGAAAAGCGCTTTTTATATTTTTGGATTTGTTTGACAAAGTTTCGACAGTAACCATGCGAAACAGTAACCAGGCGAAAGGTAACATAAAAAACTTGATTAGTAAACTTAATAGCAGGTGCATTTTTACAGGTGCATTTTTATTTTTAAAAATGCCTTTTGCCAAATATTTTTATTCATAAATGAAAGTAGATAAAATTTTGTACAATATTCTTGTTGTAAATTCATATTACTACACTAATATTGTAAATAACTATTACATTATAAGTGCGGTTATTACAGTCACAAATGGGAGATATTGCCGCGACGAGGACGAGGTTATACGAGTCGTGATAATTCCATGAGTGCCATAGCCCACGTGTAAAGTATATTTTATCTGGGACTATTTAAATTAAAAAAAAACTTAATTTTAAATGAAAGTCAAACCTTGGCATTAAAAATTTTCATTTGGATTTGTTCCGTCAAATCGATTATTAAAATTTAATGACGTAATAAGAGTCGTTACCTACATCACTAATGATGTAATGAGTTCATTACATAACTAGCGATGTGATGACTCTCATTACGTGACTGTAATAAGCGAAAATAAATGACGTAATAAGCTCTTATATTATGCTGGCAGGCCATAGTTAACAATATTTTAAAGGTACATTCATACAAATTTGTACAAACATTTGAATAATCTTTATAGAACTATCCAGTCTTTAACTGGGAGGGCAATGGCAATAAAACAACAAATGACAACTTGAGTAAAAGGAAGCTTATTACATGGTTTACATATTTATTTCAGTTATCAGATGTTGCCAAATTTAGATAAGCACTGATGTTTTATTAAATCAGTGGCAACTTATGTTGTGTTTAGTTTTTAATATGACATGTCAAGATGGCATTATATTGGATTAATACCTAATGATAAAAAAAGTCAATTTTGAATATTTAGTTTAACTTTTCCTCAAAGTTGACATAATTTGCCCATGCCTTACGACCAACTAAATGTGATATCATTATATTTAGATTTTTTCAGTGAACCTATTGTAAAAGCCCTGTTATATAAAGTATAAAACCAGATGTTGATATTACATGATTAAAGTTAGCATTAGCATCCACTTCAAATTAACATCGCTTGTAGTTATTAAAATGTTGTTATTTATTCATACGTCAAAATCCACGGACACTGACAGGGTGACTCAATAATTCAACCTCTGCATTATATTAGCCTTAAGTGAAAAATTATACTTTAATATATCTTGCATTTGTTTTGCATATATATAATTTTTAACAAGGTTGCCCAGAAACGGGAATAGCAGAACTTATGCACAAGTATTATAAGACTGATCGACCATCGTACAAGTAGCCTAACGTTTGGTCATTTGATTAGCGGTAAATATTTGCCTTCAACGCCACTTCAATCTGTAATGTATATAAGACCGTTTCGATACTGGTTCCAGAGTATAATAAATTGGCACATGTCCAATTATTATTGACCCTAATGAAGTTAAAATACCTACAAAAAAGATTACGAGTCGCAGGCATGTCTGGTCTCTGTTTTCAGAGGTTAAAATCTGAAAATGAATAAGTGCATTAAGTGTAAAAGTATCTCACAAACAGTAATCTTTTAAGTTTGCTATTTGACAAATCAGTTAAATGCCATTTAAATATTAACTTTTGAAAATGGAGGCCAATTTGCCTAGGACCAATTTTTACCCTGGGATATGGACCGAAACGGTCGTATCCATTATCGAATGAAGGACCCTTAAAAGGCATATATTTACAACCAAAGATCAATCCCCCACAATAAAGAACATATCTATCATTATTTGATATTTCAACATCTTCATTTGCTTTGTTAAAAAATGCTCAAAATAGCCGTTAAAACATAAATCACATCAAAGGACTAAAAATAAATGTTTAAGTTTTCTAGTCTACTTACTCATCCTTCCGGAATTATCGTCGGTGGTTCACAACATGTCAAAATTTGCAACATGTTAGAATTTTCAACGTCGCAAACGATTACCTAGAAGATACTACCAAGGTATTATCTTTTAGTTAATCAGATATTTCAATATTTTGCTTAAAGGTATCAGACTGAACTTCTAATATTTCGAGTTGGCAGGTTGGGTTGGTTGGACCACACGATATAGCTAAAGTAAACCTCTAAAATGAAAATGCGAACCTTTCGTCTAAATGCCTAAATCATTTGGATTCTGCCATACAATTTTAATAAATCATAATAAAAATATTTTGAATTTTAGGTAGAATTCAGGTATATTCTAGCTCAAGAAAAAGTGTTTTGGGGTCAGTCAAGTATCTGAGGCATCTTTCTGGTTAAAATTCTATGCAATACAGTTTTGAAAGAAAATATGTCTTTGCGTATGATATGAAATATTGTTGACAAGGCCATTATTTTTGTCTATGCGGCCTATTCTCAATGTCATACAGGAATAAATAACTTCATTTTTAGAAATATTTTTTGACTCCATATATAATTCTTGCAAGTAAGTACGCGAAGTCACATCCTTACATTAGGTTAGTAATAATCATACTTATGGTTATAGAAAACGATAAAAATGTATCCAAATAAACATGTCTGTAGAATAAGAGTAAATAATCAATTTAACAGTTTTCCATTGACTCTCTGTACCTACTATGACACCTTTTTCCAAATAAGATACCAAATACTAGCAAGTCCTTAAAGCTTAATTTTAAAATATATTAACACAAGGTAATCACAATGTGATAGTTTTCTACCAATAAATTTAGACTAGATGTATAGTTAAGGCAGGCTCCTTAATTTAGAATAAACTTGTAAAAAAACCGTCATTATAAATATTGTTTATTTTAAATAGTTTAAAAATGTTTCCAATTGTCTCCCAATGTTGTGCAATCTCCAACCTAAGTTAAGCTAAATACAGATAAAGGAAAATAAATCTGAATGTGTAAGTATATATATGTCATGTATCTGTCGTACTAGAAATATTGCGTACCTGGTACAATTATTATAATTTTTTTACGAATTGTGTATTTTGAATCAAACCCAAATAAATTAGTATTCCAATTTAAGAGTTTTATTTGTCAAGATGCCAAAGCGAGTTTTACTTGGCAGAATTACCTGTCACACATATTTTATACGAAAAATATTAGTATATAAGTCGTATTTTCCACCACAAAGACAAGAATTTCATAGTAATAAATATATATTTATTTATTGTCGCATTTCGAGTAAATAATTGCTTCTTATTTTGGACATCTATTTGAATTTTATAGGCAACAAATCAGCCTTCTTTTCATTTTTATTAATCGCTCAGAAGAAAAATACAATTATTATTTCATGGACCTATCCCAGTAGGTATTTGTCTATAAATGTTAAAGTGAACGGTGTAGTACGGACGGTAAGGCAGAGATTTCAATCCAACCTTGCACTTCATTCTGCTGAGATGAAACTTGGCACGATTAAGTACATACCTATAGGTAACATTGAAGAAGTGGTGCCCCCGACCCGTCCTGCAGGAACGGCTAGGGAGCGGTTGCCTGCTTTTCATGGGCAACCTTATATATTTATTC
>MU190279.1:5221-19593 GCA_016904865.1 Pissodes strobi | reverse complement strand
ATCGTTACGAGCCGTCACTGCGCGCTTTTGTGTATTGTAGCGAAATATATTAATTAATTATGTGTGGCGTTAGGCGCCATTTTGTAATGAAATACTAGTTGTTCAATTTTTTTTTTAGTAAATGATGTTCGTTTTGAGACTCGTTTTTATTTTTTCAGAGGGTAGGTAGTCTCTTTTATTAGCCGTAATTTTTTTGTGGGCGCCAGAGTTCCGAGAGACAATGCGAACTGGATATGAATACTTAAATATAAATAAATATAAGATAAAAATATCAGAAATTTGCCCTTACAATTCGCAATATCTCACAGACCTCTATCCTGCGATAAATTAAAGAAGTAAATTAAAAACAAGTTATATATTAACTATACAATTAAATTACAAATATGATTGATGGAATCATTTGAAATGGAGTTTATCTATATAATTAAGTTACGAATATAATTGATGAAATTATTTGAAATGAAGTTTATCTGATGAATAAATTGACTTAGTAATGAAAATTACAATTAATGTGAAAGATTAAAATAATTAATTGTGAAAGATTCAAAAATACAGTTCGTCTTTACAATATATTTATCTTCTGACTGACTGATACCTAGCTTCCTCCAATTATTCTGTAACCATACGATCGTATTGGGACCTGGAATCTTTTCTGCCTGTTCCCAAGTTAGTATATGTTGGGTTTATCGAGGACTTATTGGTTCACGAAATATTGGTTCCCTCCGATTGGTACAGCAACGCGTTTTCAGTCGTGCAGATTTATAACATGAAAGGAGAAATAAACTAGTCTTAGACTAATGTATATTGCTAATTAAATAAAATTCAAGGAAATATCATGTGAACATCAGTGACAATGTTACACATAATATGATGAAGCAATCTACAAATTGAAAATTCACTGGTAAAAGCAGATATAATCAGAAACTTAAATTACAATGTTAAGTTGAGCAGACAATAAGCAAAAATTATAAATAATTACTGTTACTCAAGATATCCATTTCTTTACTTTAAAATATAAAATTCAAAAGAAAATGATGATTGAAATATAAAATTCAAAAGAAAATAATGGAATGACGTTCCAATTCAGTGACTCTCGGAAAATTTAAATAAAAGGTAACTTTAAATTTAAAATAGATAGAGAAATAGAGATACAACCTCTAACAACGAGTCTTATGACTCAAAATAAGTATGTAATATGACTTTACTTAAGCCCTTGGCACATAAACGAAAACTGAGCGCAATTGCGCCTCAATTCAATTAAAGATAAAGATAATATAATCACTATCTCGCATCGAGATAGACATTAAGATAAAATATAAAAACCAGATAAATTTACATATGTGAGATTAACCTCTCATAAATGCAAAATAGTGTCGGTACATCAGGATTGAGACTAGACAGGGCAAGTGCTAATAATTATATGCTTAATGTAACAAATAAATTGAAAATTTAATTAAATGAGCCTGAAAAGAAAAAATATTAAAACCAGCAATACCATGAGGGAAAATTCAGAGAAATTCTACTGAAAATTCAATTTACTACCTTTGCAGGAATATATAGAATTTACTCCGAGAATTAGCCCAAATAATACTGTTCAATTTGAATGAAAATACGAAAAAAATGTGCGTGACCACTGAACGATAAAATAATCACGTTCTTCCTAAATTTGGACTAAGCCTCTTTCAAATTACATAAATTTTATTAATGGGAGACGCAAATATTCACCAATAAATCGGTATTATTACCCAAAAGGTCACAACAATTAAAAAATATTGAAGATATAAGCTAATTAAAAGTGGAATATAACAATGCTAAATTCTTGCTTTAGTGAAATAAGACTAAACGAATGATAAACAAATATTAATTATGTATTTAAAAATGAAAGAATTAGTTAAATATATTGCAAGATGAATTAAATATTTCAAGATTAAAAAACCAACACTTACCCGTCAACGTCTTAACACAAGATAAAAGATCTTGCATTCAAAATTCAAGACGTTGGTACCAAATAGCGTACTAGTGCTTCTAAAATCGTTATTCGCACGAAATAAACCCATTCGTGAATAGATGTCACTGGCGACTTAAATATTAAATATCGAGAATCCTTTGCAATTGAACCGAAATTTTAGTGTAGCGGAATAAGCATATATTCCGTTACAGTATGTACGGATGGGGTGTAGGTGTGTGTGAGTGGGAGGAGGATATGAGGGGGTAAGTGTAGGGGGGGGGGCGCTCCTATGCACAAGCGTCCATGCGGGGGGTTTCCGTAAGGGAAGGCAGGAGAGTCTCAGAAAACAAAAGCATTAAATTCAAAACAATTTAAGTATTCTTATTGTTAAAATGATCAGAATTATATGAAATTCTTATCTAAAATTACTAGCGACCGACCGAAAACCGTTTTTTCTTTTCGGCCGAAACCGAAATTCGGCATAAAGTTCTTTTTCGACCGAAAACCGAAACCGAAAACGAAATTCGGAATAAAGTTCCTTTCCGGCCCTAACCGAAATTCGGTGCAAAATCGAAAACGAAAAGAGAAAACAAATTTCAACTAACACAATTTATAGAAATTTCAGATAAACACCAATACGATTACAAATAAAATATCAGGAGAGGAACCACGTGATTCGTCACTTCTCGAAATGGAAATCAAATCTCATTCTGCCTTCTGGCAAATGCCTCGTCATTGGTCATATATAGCTTATTCGACTCGTATTCGCTTTAATGTTATCATTGCGTTCCTCGAAGTTCGACGATCATCACGACCATGTTGCCATGATGCAGCCGGCAGCGTGCTGACTCCACCGAGAACGAAGCGGAAGTAACCACTTAAAGGTGTTATGTGATCCTGGTCAGCCAGCAAAAGTGACAAGACCACCAATAATTTTTTCGGCTCCGCGGCTGAAAAATATATTTAGGCCGAAAACCGAAACTGAAAACGAAATTCGGTCGGTTTCTAAAAATTACTATTTTATCACGCTTTATCACAAAATTTATGATATCACGAAACATTATCAATGGTAATGTTTAAAATGTTTAATTGAAACTAAAGGAATACAAATTAAACTCTTTTACTAGAACACGTAAATACTCGGTTATTAATTATATAGAGATTTATCTTATATACTTCGACATTGCACAGGTCACAACATCCTATAATTTTACAGCTGCAGGTGCCCTTGCATGCAACTTTGCAGTTACACTTAACAAGTAGTTTGGATGATTCAGACGATTTTGTTTTTTTTTTCCTCCAAATTGAAATCCCTGTGTCGTTTTCCTCTTTCCAGCCCCAATTACTGGGGGATGGAGTGGTCTGGATGGGGCAGAATTGTTGACGCCAAATCTCTTGTAGAGAGGCCCTAAGACCGTGGAGGTAGAGGGCCTCTTCAGTGGACGGGATGGATTCTAGAGGGCGATTTGAAGGCGAGAATAGATGGTCTATAGTACCATAGCTTTTGCCACTAGAATTTAAAAAAATAAAAATAAGCGATTAGACACGGCAACATATGCCATAAAGGAATAGAAAGCTCACGGGGAATACATGGCTATAACCAACTTCTGCAGCTGGAGGTGTGCAAGGTTTGCCTTGCCATCTACCAGTTTCACCAGAGCCTGGACGGATTGCGGCTGGAGAGAAAGCGCATGCCATGCTGTCTTCTTCCCTATGACATAGAATGCGTCCACGGTATCGCACCACGTAAACTCAGGGAAGGCGGGATTGCGAGTGATTTTGCTGGTACTGGAAAACGAATATCGAACTGGTTAAAAACTTACGGCAACTTAAATTTATTAAAAATGTAGAAAAATAAAATTTACCTAAACTTTGCATATCTCGTGGATAACGATAAACTTGTTCTTGCTCGTAGGACGATGCACCCACAGTTCCTCCAGATCGGGCAGTTGGTGCACTACGTAACATGCCAGTGTAATAACGTCCGTATCAAAAGCCATGACAAGAACCCTCATTGCACCCCTGTACACGGAATCAGCAACATGTACGAATATTCTCGAGTCCGCCTCTTGATGATCGCAAGAGGCAACACTGACCAAATCAATCCTATCGCCGTTATTGATGACGGTTTTGTCCCTTGTTGCATTGACCTCTACACTATTTGTTTCAAGAGTAGAACACTCATGCCGACGGGGTCTATTCTCGACTTCAAATCGCCCCCTAGAATCCATCCCGCCCACAGAAGACGCCCTCCACCTCCACTGTCTCAGGGCCTTCTCTACAATCACAGATTTGACGTCAACAATTCATCCCTAACCAGGCCACTCCATTCCCCAGTAACTGGGGCTGGAAAGAGGAAAACGACGGAGGACAAAACCAAAATCGTCTGAATCGTCCAAACCACTTGTTAAGTGTGCTTGCAAGGCAACTGCAGTTGTAAAAATATAGGATGTTGTGACCTGTGTAAATGCCCATGCAACGTGGACGCAGATTAGATAAATCTTTATATAATTATTACCAGAGTATTTACACATTCTAGTAAAAGAGTATCGTGATAGCATAAACTTTGTGATAAAATTTTAATTTCAGATCAGAATTTCATATAATTCTGGTCATTATAACAATAATAACACTTAAATTGTTTTGAATTTATTGATTTTTTTTTTGAGCCTCTCCCACCTTCTCTTACGGAAAACCCTCGCACGGCCGCTTGTGCACAGAAGCCCCCCACACCCCTGTGGGGATAAGAAAACAATTCTGGTCAAAATAGGTTGCCCTGTGTCTGCAGAGTCCAACGGTAACCTAATTTTTGTTCTTGGACGGTTTCTTCCAGATATATGGGCCGGTATTGAATAAATGCATTAAGTTGCCTCTGAAAAGTAGGCAACTGCTTCCTAGCCGCTCCTGCGCGGCGGGCCGGGGGCACCACTTCTTAAACGTTACCTATAGGTATGTAGGGGAGAGGGGGGTAAAATGATCCCTTCGGGTTGAAATGGTCCCCCGATTTGCAAGTTCGCCATTGGTGCGAAATAAATGTAATATTGGCAACAGTGTACTAGACGGTGCGGTTGTTGTTAGGCAACGCCAACGGTCCGAAACACGACTCAGTTCCAATCAGACAAGTGTCAAGGGAAATGTTTTAACGTTCATGATTTAAGGTATGGCATCGTGTTTGCTGTGTATTTTTTCCAAACGATTTTTTTCTTAGCATCTTTTGTTGAGGAAGTGTTATTGAGTCGATTTGTGGTGTTTGTTTTCAATTAATATTTGCAGCTAAATTTATAATTAACTAAATGTGATGCATGTCTCTTTGCGGTACAACGATCCTCCGGAGGCACTTAAACAATTCGAGATCATAGTATTTTTGATTTTTAAAACCGTTTTTATTCCTTACAGAATGCCACGAACATATAAGCGAACAACCGACCGACAAAATTGGGATCCTGAGCATATGAAAAATGCCATAGAAGAAGGAAGAGGAATGCCTGTGAAGACGGCTGCGCGCGTTTTCAAGGTGCCAAGAATGTCGCTCAAGCGGCGTGTATTGGATAAAAACTAAGGTAGCAAAGCTACAAAAAAGGCGCTTGGAGGCTGCCACCCCGTGTTTTCGCCAGAACAAGAAGAGCTAATAAGAAATATCCTTGACTTTGAAAGTAGAATGTATGGGTTGTCCACTCGTGATTTGCGACAATTAGCGTATCAACTTGCTGAGAGGAATAAACTTCCACACGAATGTTCCCACGTCGAAAAAGCTGCTGGTAAAGATTGGTTGAACGGTTGTAGAAGAAGACATCCAGAGATTTCCCTGAAGCAACCTCAGCTGCAAGGGCACGAACTTTCAACAAACCTGTCGTGACAAAGTTTTTCAATCTTTTGAGAGATTTACACAAAAAATAATTATGCCCCTCATCGAATTTTCAATGTAGATGAGACTTCCATTTCCCCACTGTTCCTGGGCAAAATTCAAGAATATTGGCAAGAAAAGGTTCCAAACAAGTGGCGAGGGAAACATCAGCAGAGCGCGGAATTTCATCAACCGCTGTAGTTTGTGTATCAGCTGCAGGAAGTTTGGTCCCCCAAATGTTATTTTTCAGTAGAAAACGAATGAAGGCTGAACTGACAGACGGAGCTCCTCCGGGCACCATTTTTGCGTGTAACGTAAGTGGTTGGATGCGTACGAGCAATGGTTCGCTCATTTTCTATCCTTCGTCAAGCCAAGTATTGATGAGCCTGCGTTGCTCATATTAGATGGACATTTACCGCACACAAGAAATTTCGATGTTATCCTAAGCGCTAGAGAAAATTTTGTAATCATCCAGTGCCTACTGTACACACAAGCTTCCAAGCGTCCTTTGGACGTTGATGTTATGGGCCCACTTAGTGTTTATTTAGACCAGGCACTAGAAAATTGGTTGAACCATCATCCTGGCAGAACGGTGACAGTGTTTCAAATAAGCCAAATATTTTGCGAGGGCTACTTAAAGGCTTGTATACCAACAAATGGAATAAATGAGTTTCGCAAAACTGGAACATTTCCATTCGACCCAGAAGTTTTTTCATATGTCGACTTCTTAGCAGCTGAAGTAACTGATCAAACACCAAGTGACCTTAATGAAGCTGAAGATATTGTTCCAAGAGCCAGTTCGTGTAACGTAGCTGATTTATCGACAGACGTAAACAACAAAGCAGAAAATGATTCTAACGAAACAAACAATCCTGAGCCTGGGCCCAGCACACGACGAGATTGACAAATTGACTCATCCTTTTCCGTTACACCACAAAAATGTCAACCCTTCTCTAAGATTCAAGGCAGGAGAAACACCACAAAAATGAACTCTTGTGGGAGTTCAATTTTAGCCAACACACCATATAAAACTGCTCTTGAAGAGGCAATAAACAAAAAAGAAGCAAAAGAGAAGTTAAGTAAAATGAAAAATGTAAAAAGATAACCAACAAACACAAGAACATTAAAAAAACAAAAATTATAGAAGAAAGTCTTTCCAGCTCTTCGGATTCGGAAGGCATAGAGAGAAATGCAAACTGTCTCTACTGCTGTGAGGAATAAGTTACATCAATTGACGGATGGACTCGATGCAACAAGTGTTTTAAATGGACGCATGAATTGTGTGCAGGACTTGATGAAGACGAAGACGAATTCATTTGTGAATATTGTCCTGATGTTCCCATAGCATTAGCCAGAGTTCAGAGGAGGATTAGGTTCTTAAAACATATGACATTCCTTTTGTTATCTTGATTTTATAATGCCAGGGTATCATAGTTGATACAAACAAATTAATTTTATTAATTGCTTTAAGCCATAAAGGTGTAGGTGGCTAATTAACTGTATAATTAACCACAAGTAAAGCAGTAGACTGTATTAAGATAGGTGGGTGGGGGTTTTACACATAGATATGAATTGAAACCAGGTAGGTACCTGTTAACGTACTTTAATAATGCAATTATGCATTTTTTGCAATTGATGTAAAAATATATACAATTTATACACTAATTTCACGCATACATTAATTCATTCATTCACATAGAAAATAAATATACAAAAGGTTTCTTAATTAGTAATATCTACTAAAAAGTCATGATTTGTTAATTTAAAATGTAATGTTTAAAACTTTTTCACTCTACAAATAACCTTGATTTTCTCGTTTCTCTACTATTATCGTACCCAGGGGTAAGTAGCATATTTAATTTTACACATTGGATTCCATCAGCTGGGATTGGAATGGATTTTCTCTACTGCAAATTTGCAGACGCCATTTTACAGTGTTATTTCTTCTTCAAAAGAGACGCTACGATTCGGTATTGTCTTAGAATTGCGTTAAAAACACCCAAAGGAAGTATTTGTCCAAGTGTGAACAAGGGTTACCGAGGTACACTAGATATTCTACAAATATCTGTGCATATAAGAAGAGAAATTGGCCCAAAATTGGCCAGAGGGAGAACAGCACGTTTTACTGTTATTCGAGTGAACGCTTGAACTGAACTGAACTATGATTTTTCTCATGAGCTCGGGAAGGACAATAACGCGGGAAAGTAAGCGTCGGTTTTATTTGAGAGGGTGAAAACATCTTCTTTCTTTCTTTGACACACTGCTGTTTACTGAACACTGTCGGAGACAAGGACATATTAAATTGAAAACCATTACACAGGATTGAATTGACGGAATGACATTTAGCTTTATATAATGGGATCGACCATCCAGGTTTGGACAAAAGGGTAATGAAGCACTGACATATGCTGATTTAAATGCACAAATTTCTGTTTACCTGGTGTTAAATAAATCTATTCGTGGATCAATTACGGCTCATTCATACTACATTCATACATGGTGTTATCACCAAACTATACGGTGAAAAATGACAAGTTACAGGGCCTATTTTACCATTAGGCCAATTAGGCCCGGGCCCCATGGCAAGTGAGGCCCGAAATGTGCAACATAAAAAAAACTACATAGTTACAATTTTTTTTTTTAAATATACATTTTCTCATGTGAGGGAGAAAATATAGGTAGTACATTTTTATTTATATTCTTAATTATTCTTATTCAGTTTTAAAGTGACGTTTGGACTGTTCATCATCATTTTGTACCCGTGTATGAAATTGTTTACCTTAGAAGGTAAAATTAAGGTAAGTTATATAGGTATACCTTCTATGTAATTAGCTAACAAATTTTTTTCGTAATTTGTTTTTTATTGTCTTGAAGTTTAAAGTAAATTAATAGATCACATTGTTATTTTGTTTTTAATGTCACTGACGCTGGTGACATCAGTACTTCAGAAATTGACAATGCAACCAATAAGGACCTTACGTCTCAAGAAGGAGGCATCCTTGATCTAGCAGAGTGGCCGAAGAATGTAAGCTTAGATTTCCAGGGACATTTTATTAAAAACATGCAAGAACAAAATATAAACAAAAGAAGTGGGTGTGCGAAACAATTTCACGGTAAAAAAAAACAGGCAGTTACAAAGTTCAGGATTTTACAAAGTAAAAGTAAATGACGAAAAGTCGTGAGTGGTTAGTGTTTGAATGGAAATTTATAAATACTGGAAAAACTTAATTCAAATCTGAATAAAAAAAACTACATTATAAATAATATTTTTAGTTCGAAATTGAACTAAAAAAATCAAATGGGAGCCGAAAAATTGCTAGGGCCTAGGGCCCAACTCCTTGGAAAATAGGCCCTGACAAGTTAATACACTTGTTGAGGTGTTTCCCCAACAATAGTTGTTCATTGCAAAAGGGATCATTTTACCCCCAACAAGCGGGTAAAATAATCCCTTTGCTTTTTTTCTTAATTTTGTTTATTTTAAATAAGTGAATACAGATTTTTTAAAACAAAGTGGTGTTTTGTGAAGAGAAGTCTCTGTTGGAGGCTTGTGCTATTAAAATAAAATAAAAAAACTTGTTTTCGCATGTTCAAGGTATTTTCTCCTTGGGATCATTTTGCCCCCCTCTCCCCTACTTGAATAGTGCCAAGTTTCACCCCACCAGAATAAACTGCCAGGTTGGATGGACTAACCTCCGCACTAGTGATGTGATGTTCGCACATTTTCGTGAGATAAAAGATGAAAATATTCAGCCCAAACCTTAAAATAAATACATACAATATATCATGTTTCTTTGATTTAATTGCCCAAAAAGAACCAAATCGCAAGAAAATAATTTTTAAACTTAACAAATTAGAACTATCATTTATATTAAAATTCAATAAAACAATCAACTCTATGAAAAAATAGTCTATTATTTTCAAAAAAAAAAATAAATAAATAAAAACGATAAAAATTAAAATTCACAAAGTGTAAAGACACTATTACAAAGGTAATTTTGCCTAAAGAGATACAACATAATTATCAGTTTTAGAAACATTATTACATTGATCTTTTACGCCACGGATGTCTACACATTACCAATTTAAATAAATAATAAGGATAAAAATAATGATAAAAATCCAGTTAAAACCAGTGCAACACATTTCTACTGCCAACAAAACCTCTGGGGGTAAATAATAGGATTAAGCTTACAACCTTGTCTAAGCAGTATCAAGTTTAGCCAATATACCCTAAGCTGGTAAGATTTTGCATATGAAATGTCAGCAAGCAAATAATGCGAAACTCTTACAATATTGAATTTTATCAAATACCACGAAAAAAAAATCAGTTTTCTTGATGAAATGTGGAACAAGTACGATTTGAAATACAGAACACTGCGTGGAACCACCGCTCCATGGTTTAATAATTACAATGCCCACAGAATCTGGTTAATAAATTAAGACGCAACGTATGTTGTAATACGTAATCTAAGTGGAAAGTTATTAGAGGAAGATTTATGTAAACAGTTTCATATAATATAATAAGTTACTTAGTGGGGATAAATCAAGACCCTCTAATATAGAGCAGTCACCTGAGTGGTAATATAAATTTCAAAACTGTTTTTGAATCTTATCGTTATATTAAATTTTTAAAAAGGGCATGCAGTCTTACCATCGATTTATAGTGCTTGTCAGTAGTGTTTTCGCTTAAATTTGTATTATACTTTTATTATACTCGTGACAAATTTAAAATTGTGTAAATAAATATTTCTAACATGAAATTTTTAATTTAAACTGATCATATATCGGGACCAGTTAAATTGGTTACCATTGTGGCCATATATTTCATACAGTAAAGTTCTAATACCAAGTTCTGTTGAAATTTCAGAACTTACCGACGACTGCTATGCTAATATTGAAAAAGCAGACAGATCAAGTAACTAGAAATTTTAAAGTCTTAATAAACTATTTGCATGCTGAATTCCACAACTGCGGTTTTGCTGTGTCTTATATTGAAACAATTAAATTATGTTCTTCAGCCAATTTGTTTTTAACTAAGAGAAAATCGTTAACACAAGGTGTTCCGTTTTCAATGTTTTTGTAGGGTATCTTCCTCATTAGTAAAGAGAGAGGTATGCAGTTTCTTACGACACTGTAACTGTTTTTTTTTTTTGAAGAACCAAAGATGCCGCGTAGAAAATCCCCAGTTGAGTTTGGAGATACTTTAAAAAATTTAAAATTTGCAATTTTCAGTCACCGTCATCCGTCGTATCTCAGTTAACTTGCAACTTATCCAAACAGTAAGTCTCGCCTAACTGGTCTCATTTCTTAGAAATAAACCAAAGTTGTGCGTTTTAATTGGCGCGCACTGAAGATTTTGCAATATTTCGGTTGCTTATTTTAAGGTTTCAAAAATATAAAATAGTTGTTAAGTACATATTTTAAATATCAAACTAGTAATTCGCCATTTAAAAAGAAACATGCTACATCGAAATGGGTTTATGATTTGTTACTGATTCCTAATCTATTTAGCATAGGAATTGCAGTAAAAATAAACCAGGATGGTAATAAATTGAATTAATGATTTATTGATGAAAATGCCGACACACTCATGTGTAAATTTTTGAAACACTTAAGGCACGCTGAACCATATTGTGGCCAAAAAAGACAGATTTATTTATAAAAAATGTAGTTTAACAAAATAAAACTTTACATGCTACTTTTAAGTAAAATTAATCTATGAAGATATGCGTCGTCTAGGATGAAGCGGATGGGACTGGCAAGTCGTATATAAAAATATCTTGGATTTGTTGAAAATAACGAACTCGACGAAATGAGAGAAGTCCATTCAACGTTCTCGAGAAAGGAGAAAATCTTTTCTGTGTGTACGAATCTCACGGCCACAGACGGATCCGTAGATTTCACGACAACATGCCGTGGAGGACAATATAATAATCTACTGTTTGACAGAAATATATGACTAACTCAAAACATCCCCAGTACTTTAATTCACAGCGGAGAAACAATATCTGTGAGCAAATCGGTCAGATTTTCAAGCAACCAAGTCAGTGGAATTATAATGTCATATTATGTATTTAATTTAATCACATAACATAGGTTTATTTTAATGCAAATGAATTACTACAGAATTATACAGAAAATGCAAAAAAGATAAAAATCTGGCTACAGAATTATAATGTTCATAAACTCTATTGAAATCGCAGATCTAAAGAACATAAAAATAGACTACAAAAAGACTTTTAATGTGGTAGTTCAACGCATACTGATATATTATTTAGGTAATTCGAACATTTTCAACCATTTTATTAGAACTGATCTTTTCTTCAACAAGATCAAATGGTGTATTTCCACTAACTCTTTTCAATGTAATAATTGTTTCATGCCATAAAACTAAACGTTCATGTGACAAACACAAAATTACTTAAATCACGATTTCCATCATACTAAAGTTTGAAAATTCCACTTGTTGCGAAAATCTTCAGCTTGTCTTCACATTTCTTCATCTAGTGTTGATAATACTGGCGACGATACGGGACCGCAGAGGAATCCGCTCAGAGGGAATTGTTTCCTAGACTCATAGAAATAGATCAAAACGCCAAAAATGTTAAAATGTAATTCCAAATAAATTAACAGAACTAAAAATGGACGTAAAAATATGCTGAGGTCAGGAATATGATTGGTCTTCTAACATTAGCGTGAAATAGCAAGCAATAATTTTTAAACAAAAAGTGCCAACTGCTGATTTTATCATCTACGTTGTTCATAATTTAAAATTTTGAATAACTCAATGCAAAATCTAAGTGAAATCAGAAGCTTCTATGAATTGATAAAAGAACATGTTTATATACGACACTGACAAGAAGCTCAACAAGCCTATGAAAGAAACTGGATTCATTTAAAAATCGCTGAAACGACTATTTCTTACAAGATAGCCAGCCAACTATTTGCGAGAACGTATGAAAACCTTTCATTTATATGGCTTCTTATATATCAACGTAAAGTATTGGAAGTAATTAATTTACTAACAAAATTCTGCAGTTGATCTGGGTCGATATAAATTAGTCTCAGAGACGATTTTGAATCATTATATATAGGAGCATACGATTTAGTATTCTTGGTATCTTCAATCAACACTGGGCTCCAAACGCCAAAGAAAAGTCTATAAGTTTCATGGCGAACCGACAGCAATCGCTCAAATAGAAAATGCTTTAAGAATATTTTAAATTAATGTCTTCAACGATTCTCTGGAATGAAATTAAATCAAGTCCTAACAGGATTTCAAAGTATGTACGAAGTAAAGGGATACATTTCATTTCCAAATCCAAACATCATACTTTCGGTAACGTATCAAATCAAGACATTTTCGAAATACCAATAAAATATGGAACATATACAAATGATTATTCGGAAAATTTAGCAATGCAACTGATAAACTTTCAATCTGCTGCTCCAAGTGATAATCGACCTAAGAATAGCATGAAGGACATCTGCTTTATCTGAAAGATCATCTTTCACATGTAACATGAGTGAGGCTTCAGTACACTGAGTGTCATTAGTATAAACACGAACATGCCCATAATCATAATTGGGAATATTTGCTTAATATCTTTTTAGAACAAATTCAACGACCTTCAACGACCTTTTGGCAGTTGATCATATGAATTTGACCACCTCCCGAACTTCGGCGAGGGGGCGCTCTATTCTTATCGTCGCCACTAGTTGGTAACAACAATGGCTTGAGAGTGTTGTGAATAGTATCACGAAGGGCTCAGAAGCCAAACGGTGTAAGTCACTTTTCTGTGAAAATTTAGTTGTGTATTAAAGGTTTGTCTTTAAAGTTGAAACTTTCAGCATGCAAACCGCCTACGTCGATGCTTCACAGTAAATCCAACAGATGGCAGCACTTGATTTGGCCTCTGAATAAAATTAGAAAATAAAGTATCCGAAGTCAGTTAGTGTAAGTCATCTCGGCGTATCAAAACGTGGTTGCAATTTTATTAATCACCTTAAAACGATAATCCTGCTTTTCTATCGGTAATAATGAGCGAAAATACACTTGATTTACTATTAGTACCAGAAGAATATGATCCTTACTCTGATAGTGGATCGAAATATGTCCCTAATAGCGAAATCAATTCATCTGATTCAGGTAAGTAATTTCTAACCTAAAAATTCACGAAAGTAATATTTTATGAAATGTGGTCTGTTTTTCCTGCTAATAATAAAGTAAATTTTAAAAATAATGCTTGAAAGTAAAGTAAAAAATTTCACCTTTATGATGTATTGCAACTAAAATTACTACACGTTCATTTTTTTTCGACTTACACTGTTTGATCACCGAAATTTGTTTCAGATGTTTCCAATAATTTGCCTGTATATGATCTTAGGGCAGAAAATAATGTGGTTGAGAATGAAGATGACGATGCAGTAGAATCTTCGACAGGAGGAAGAAAGCGCACACTGGAAACGGGCAGTCAACGCAGTTCGAAGGTATAGTGGAAAAGCATATGTGAACAGAAGCCGGAAGAACGTGCCTGGCAAAATGTTTAAAAATGTTGATTGTAAATGTGCACGGCGCTG
>MU190278.1:16725-44634 GCA_016904865.1 Pissodes strobi | reverse complement strand
GGCGTTCTTTTGATTCCTGATATTTTACTTACTCTTCTTGCACTAGTTGTCTGACCTGGTCCTAGATTCCCAATAATGCTGCTTACTCTATCAATATTTTCGTCTGTTCTTGCTGTTCTTCTCCTTCCACGTCCTTGCTTAATTTCTATTGAACCATTGGTTTCTCTTTAAATGCGCGGGAACAGTTCTTGCTCGCCAATTTTTCTTGCTTGCGGAAACATACGTACTAATTTTCAAGCACCATGATTGAAGGACTCCCTTAAAGATTTATTTAAATTCTTATCTTCACGAGTTAATAAAACCATAATGACACATTACTTGTAAGTGCCTAATTTGACAACAATACGTTGAATGTCAGAAATATTGCTTATTTGTCAACTGAGACATTGCTACTTGATTAATTGCCACATTTAAGAGAAGTCACTATTTCCTATTCACGTTGAATACCGAGACTGAATTTTGGTTTTAAAATGTCTGTTTTATCAGGGCACCGAAAATAGATGAAATCGGTTAATAAATAAATCAATTAATCACAAAGATATAAAAGAAGTAAAACTTTAAATTGCCCCAAAGGAAAAGAATTACATTTCTTGATTCCTATTTTTACGTTTTAGATAGGGCCGAACTTAAGTGACTTTTTCTTTTAATGTCATTGCAAAAGAAAGCAGTTTTCCTCAAATTTAAGCTGATACGTTTTTTCGATAGATAAACTACCGTAAAAATATACATTCTAAAGCGAAAATAAAACGTTCAAAAATTCTTTGATTTTTAAAAACCGTAATGGAAAAAAATGAATTAGAAGCACCTAGGCATTAATACAGCTAACATTGGATAGAAAAATATTACAAACATTTTCTGTGAGTATGTCCGCCGTGATAATCAAAAACTGCTTGCAGCCTTCGATGAAAATTCTGTCCAACATTCCTCATCCTGCTGGAATATGTAGATATCACAAACTTCTTCAATAACTGGCAACATATTCGATAGGATATTCCTTTGATAAATCTCAGAGTTTATATGGTTGACCACAAAAATAACTGAAGTCTTTCCTGCAGCTGATACGAGAGCGGAGACCCCAAGAGGCGAAATGTTGACAAGTAATCAAAAGGGTTTCCAAGGGAATATTTCTTTTCTTTTCTAAAGTAGTATAAACCATATTGCCCTGTATATTTTTAGGTTGTCTTAGAGAAATAGTATATTGTGTAACTAGTAGGAAAATCAAAACATTCCTGGACGATTATGGTAATAATTGCTGGACGAGGCGCAGCCGAGGCCAGCAACACAAGAGTTCAGGAATGTGCTTTTCCTATGTGTTGCACATACTATTTTTTATCCGATCGGAACTAATTAGAGTACGTACTTATAAAAATTGAGCCAAATATTACTCTAAATAAAAACGGTGTTTAAAATTTAAACTCAATATAATATCAATTGAATCGAGCGAGTAACTACGGAAACTATAGCTAAATGTTATTTTTTGTCATACGCTCCCAAAAATAGCTATTTTACGGACTCATTTGAGTCCGTAAAATGCTTCTTTTTAGGCCTAGTCCCTAAAAGTCGTCATGGCAACTTTTACGGACTGTTCCAAAATTCCTGAATATGTCTAAATGTCAAATTTCGAATGACATGACAAAATTGTCAAATAGTTGCTACGATATCAAATTCTAAGCTAACTTTGTCGTACATTATGATTTCAAAGGTTATGGTAAATTTGCAAATTTAGGCGTTCTGAAGAATCGCAAAAAGCGTATAAATAAAAATTAAATTTTGGGAGCGTATGACAAAAAATAGTGTTTGTCACACGTACCTAAATGAAGTTTTTCAGGACTCATCTGCTATTCCGGAAACAGCAATGATTCGTCCTGAAAAACTCCATTTTAGGTACTTGTAACAAAAATAACTATTTGATAAACGTCAGATCTGACAAACAAGGCATTTGAATAATGTTATAGTATGTAATTAATAATAATGTTAACTCTCGACCTGGAAAAGGAAAAAGTTTAATCAAGAGATTGAAGGAGAAAGATGTTTTCTATCTAAAAGCTGACAAAGGTAATAAGGTTGTTATATTAGACAAAAGCGAATATTTTCATATTTTCAACGAGTTGATAATTTAATAGAATCCGGGCGCTATAACAGATTCTCAAGGAATCCATTACCTAAGATGGTAACACAAGTTAAAAACACTTTGAAGAAATGTAGCAACCTTATTTCTGATCAAATTAGATACAAATTATCTGTAAGTAATCCTACTATGCCGAAACTATATTGTCTTCCCAAGATTCATAAACCTGGGAAGGCAATGCGTCCCAGAGTCTCGGCAATAGGATCACCAACTTATAATATATCCAAGTGGCTAGCAAACCAGTTTGAAAATTTACCTATAAAACAATAGAATTCAGGAGTACTAAATTCCTTAGATTTCATAAACAAAATTAAAGACACGATTCTTAATGAAGGTGAAATTTTAATCTCGTTTGATGTTAGCTGATTGTTCCCTAGTGTACCAATCCCACAGACCTTGCAATAACTTGGTGAATTACTTGAGATGAACAGTTTTGATGACGAAATCAAATAAGAATATTTAACTTTAACCAAACTTTGCATGGATCAAAATTATTTTCAATACAATAATAACTATTACCAACAACTTGAAGGCACGGCAATGGGCAACTGTTTATCGCCGTTCTTAGCTAACCTTTTTATGAGTAAATTTGAAAATGAAATCAGTGAGGAGTTCAAATATTTTCCAAGGGTATAGTACAGGTATGTGGATGACATTTTCGCGATTTTCGACACAAAAACCGCTAATGTTGAAGATTTTGTAACAAAACTAAACAACCGTTTCCCCACCATTAAATTAATTTATGAAGTCGAGAACAATGGCCATCTACCATTTTTGGATATTTTAGTGATTAGGAACGATAATAGCAGACTAGAATTTGATATTTATAGAAAAAATACTGCCACTAACCGATATATTCCTAATGACTCCTTCCACTGCGACCAACATAAAATGGCCAGCTTTCATTTTTTAGTACACCGTTTGTTTAACTTTCCTCTTAGCAGAGAAATATTTAATAATGAAAAGGAAACTATTAGGAATATAGCGAAAGTTAATGGTTTTAATACTAACTTAATAAATAAACTAATCAACAGGCATTTGTTTAGAAAGACCATTCGTGATTCCACTTCTTTCGTTAATCAGGATGAAAATACAAAATACGTTTCGATACCGTATAATTCTCAGTATACTAGAGGACTCCAAAAAGTTTTTAAGGAAGTAGGTTTAAAATTAGTATACCAGACTCAGTTTAACATTAAGAAATTATTAGGTGGTCCAAAGGACAAAATTGAAATATTAGAAAGAAGTGGAATATATGAAATTGGATGTATGGATTGTAACCAAAAATATGTTGGGCAAACTAGAAGATCTATACAGACGAGATTCAAAGAACATATAGCTCATTTAAAGTATGGCAGAATAGAAAAATCAAGTGTTGCCGAGCATGCTTTTGATAATAATCATAGAATAGCAATTAAAAATTAATTCATAATATAACTGATAGGAGATTATTAGACGCATATGAAAGTATGGAAATTATTAAATGTAGGAATAGTTTAAATAGAGATAGAGGGCCTATTCCGTATAGTCCATTGTATTGGTTGATCAGGCGTGACTAGCGGGATCCCAGGATTGGTTCTTTTTAGTTCCGCTTGATTAAGCAAACAGTAGTATAAAAGGCAGTTAGGTAGATTTTAATTTTAGTTTTAATCATCTCCTGATGATGCTAACATGGTTAGCGAAACGCGCGTCGAGTGCAAATATTCTGTTTCGGTATTGTGGATAAAACTCTCTTTTAGTGCATGTTGCCGAGGGTTCCAAACCCCAACGTAGTAATACTATGGGTCTAAAATTAGAAGGACAGTAACAGTTGTGATCATTCCCCTTGTAGAGAGAATAATCACTGCTCTCTTCAAGCAACCAGGGAAAACTCCAGAAACAAAGGAAGAGTTGATTGCATTCGCCATAACCTGCAAAGCAATAAGAGGTATAGCCAAGTGAGAGTCCATCTCAACCTGATGAATTCCTATTCTTCATATTAATGAATAAGCATTTAAGCTGTTCTACATTAGTTGGAGCAACGAAGAACGAGTCAGCCACCACCATATTGTTTAGGTAGCTCATAGGATCTATTTTCTGTGTGATATTGGCTGAAAGTTTACTAGCAATATTACAGTCGATGGAATGAGGACATTGGAATCTAAGGTGCTCAGTAACCAAGACATTATTTTTACACCTCACGTCGTTTAAAATTTTCCAAGATTCTCAACTATTAGAGGAATTATATATCCTATTTTGAAAGTAGGTCCACCAATTTGATCGAGTTTCTGTAAATTCTGCGGTATCTATTATAATAATTTAAAAAGGCGTTGTGAATAGAAAATTTTCTTATGTAGTGAAGGGAGCTCATATTTCTTCCAAATACTCGTAGACCCTTAGTATACCAAGGTTTTCTATTTCGATTTTTTTATATTGACAATAACAAAAGCAATGTCAAAACTATTTATTGCCATCTGATGAAAGCTATGCAGTGGGTCTGCAGTAGCCAATGGTCAGACAAACCGGCACTGATAGTTTTACACTGATTATAGTCTTGGTTAAAATTCGTACAAAAGTAGTCTATAATTGAGGAAGAAAATGCCGAAAACCAGGTTGGCTGATCCACGTGCATCTTAAAATTCAACGAGTTTAATAGGTTAAAAAGTATTTGATTAGATCTTTTACACTTTTCTAAAAAAAATACATTCAGGTTGCCAGTCAAAACCATCATGGAATTCCAACCGAAATTCCACTTAATAGGATTTCCAAATTTTTCCCAAACAAATCCAAATTGCCAGATAGAGATCTATATAACCCTAGAATATAAAACATTAGCTTACTGTTAAATACAATGGAGAACTCGCACACCTTTTTAATCAATAAATGATCAAATCTGTCAACAGTTATAAACCTGAACTTAGCTAAAAATTGTACCACCATGCGCATATCGGTTTTTGAAGAACGAAGGCTTCTAAAAATAAAATAAAAAATACAAGTCGGTGTTTAAAAACCGCAAATTGATGATTGACACTTCACGGTAAAACATTATAAGGGAGAAAAAATATCAATGATAATGTGAAATTAATTTTGAATAATCTCACAATAAAGTCACAACATTTTTTGTAAAAATTTAGAATTGTAGTTTTGTTTAAATTTACCAGTCGGATCATGAACATGCATCTCTTCAAAATTTACTCGTCACTTATGTCAAACTTACTTATGCAGAATTAAACAGCATAACATTAATCATAATTATCATTATATAGTAATAAAGGCAATCAGTTATGCTAAGTAAATCTAACACGTTACCGAGTAATCGAGTAACTGAATAAGGCGCTATAATTCGCGGGTTAAGTGGCTCCAATTCTCCCCGGCTCCCCTATAGGTCGAAATAATTTTTTGTTGAAATTTGACATTTTAATAATGGTAGTTTTACACTTTTATATAGGAAGCTCTTCAACTATAAAACTTAGAGCAAAATTAGTTCTAAATTTCTACCTTAGTTTTTCTTCTCTATCGAAAACTAGCAACATCTGGTTTAACAGATTATTTGACTTTACTTCCATTTGACCGGAAATTAAAATTTTTGCATAGATGATCAAAAACTAAGATGTGAACGTGAAAGCTGTTTTATTCTAAGTTGCATCATTTAGACCCTGGAGCATCCCCAAGCATGAAAAATGTAATATAAACAAATTTCTGACTAAAATATTAGTTACTTTGAATGAAATGTATTATTGAAAAACTATTTATTATTAATAATATGGCAGAACGTTATATATTATATACCGTTATTTTGATATATTATGTATTATATTTTATTACAAGGATATTATAATAAATCTTCATCTATTATGGCCCAGCAAACCAGTAGTCTCTGTTTTTAGCTAATTAAATACATTCATCATATTATCGTTCAATAAGTTGTTTAAATATTTATACAGGGCTTCCTGAAATAAACAAACGACCTGTCTATTCGATAACATACCTATTTATTTTCACTTCGACGATCAATCAAAACAAATATTGTACTATTACATTCAATTTGGAAAATGAATTAATTCCTATAAATGGTGAAAAAGGTTTTTATTGAATAGGGTTGTTCTGAAGGATACTACTAGAAGGAAATATAAATTAGTTACTCTGCTAACTCTCAGGATTTTGTATACTTATACACGTACAATATTTTCTTACTTTGTCCATATTGATAGAGGATCTTCATCCCTCGAGTCATCCTCTTAAAAATATGCGACAAAAAATAAACGTATACAAATTATTTATTAATATGTATGAGGTTTTTAAATATGAAAAGGATTGAGGTCATTGAGGATAGGAAATATGAAAATAATTTCATGCAATATCATATCAAATAATGAAAATATTAAGTGCAGCTGAGCAGTAACTAAAATAATTAATTACTGAAATAAAAGCCCTTTAGTAGTAAGTATATACAGGAAAAAATTTACTACATATTTTTGAGGTAAAATAAGCCGATTGAAAGCATCATACCTTTGTTGAAAATTGCTCCGTTTCGAAAATACAGGGTGGTAAAGTTAAATTTTTTTTTATTTATTATTATTTTTTAACGTATTACTTTAAAAATTTATATCCCGGAAGTTTTCTGGGATGCGAAATCCGAATATTGTCACCTTGTCACTGTAGCTATTAGAGGGCACTTAACACTGCACTTCTGGTGGTTTAAAGTGACCATAACTTTTACCCTAATGTAGTTATTTTATCTTTTTTGTTAAGGAAATAATTTCCTGAACATCTTTAGGCAAAAAGGTACCCTTGTAAATATCCGCTAAAGTAAGTCGTTTTCAAGATATTTTGCTTTTTAGTGTTCGATGCTGTTGAGGGGAAACACACTAGGCGTAAAATCCAGTATTCTATTTTCAATCTTTTAAGATAAAATTAATAACCTTATTTCCATTCATGAAATCCGATCCGCCCTAATAGTAACACTTTAATCGTTTGAAACCGATAGCAACGCCACATCACTTTCAAATACTTCTGTGTACGCTGATTGCTGAATCGTTGTTTTTATTTTTAAGATAGACAATTTCCAATAATTTTTACCTTGGAAGAGAGTTCAGTTCGAATTAAGAGAGATTAAATTTAGGCCTTGACTGCTTATAATCGTCAGGTGGGCGGGCGCCCTTTGTGCTGTGTCCGAGGGCATCCCGCAAATTGTTTTTAGTCACTAAGTTTATTATGTCATTTTATGTAAAGTGCTATTTATGCTTTTAAATAAAGTGATTGTAGAGTAATTCCATAAAAAATGGATTTTAATTGGGAAGCGAGAAAGCTGTGAACGTCGGCAAAGAAAATAAAATTACAGTCCACTAGGAAGGCAATGGAAAATAGGATTATGGTTGACGAAAACTTGCATGGGTTCTGCAAACAAAGGTGGTTTCAGCTGGACATTACAAGGTAAGATCTTTCCTATTTATTTATGAATATAGACAAGGCGGTGATTGTTGCAAGATCTACAAAGTGCTCGTAAATAATTTTTGTGATTGTGGAAATGAACAGTTAAACAAAATATTTATTAAATAAGATATTTTTAAAGGAAGGCGTACTCCATTTATGGTTAAGTAGGGTACATTATGCAATATTTTTAAGGATAACAAAAGGCTAACTTGCTTAGAAATTGTTTAATACAAAACAACGTATTAAGGCGAAGGATTAAACTTTAAAGGGTTTCCTATTTTTGTAGGATTGTAGTAAATAGTATTTGCTTAGGTCAGTAGTCAAAGGTCGACACACTGAATAAATAGGGTTATTAATTTAGCAATCAAGGCTAATGTGCTAAAAATATAATTAAATTTAAAGGCAAATAGGTAGATATATTAGAAAGAAAAGGGATTTATTACTGTAAGTCAGTACAGTCAGAGGTAGGCGCACTGATTTCTGTAATATTTAATAAGTTCGGATCGAGTAAAATAATTAGGATTACAATAAAGTTAGGTTGAGATAGGTTAGGTTGAGATATTTAAAACCTAAAAAATTGATGTTTTAGAGAGACAAAGTGGCGTATTTAAATGCAAAATAACAAGGTTAGAAACGTTTGTAGTGCAAAATCAAGCTATAATAGATGTGTAAGTGAGTATGAAACCAGGGAAACATATTTGCAGAAAAGTTTTGAATCTTATTGCGAAATACAGAAAAGTATTGAGATAAAATCGAAAATTAAAAAATTGTATGCTGCAGTTAATCCTCAGGGAAGTTCTAACATGCAACAATCTCCCGGTGCTGTAAGCACATCGGTTGCTCAAAATAATGCTAGTTGCCAAATTTGCGAACTCTTACATTTTCAGATACAATTGAAGAGTGGCAAACTTTCTATGATCTTTTTATGGCTGTTATTGATAATAACACAAGTTTAAATGACGTAGAAAAGTTTCAAATTCAATTAGCGATTTGCTATTAACAAATGATAATTATTATATAAGTCCTATTGACATATTAAAAAATAGGTTTGACAACAAATTGGTAGTTATAAATGCACATTTAAAAGGTATGCTAGATACACATCCTATACCAAAAGGTACTGGAAACCAGTTAAGGGCATTTTTACCTCTCATTAGGCAACATGCAAATTCACTTAAAGCGCTTAAATTGCCAGTTAAGGAATGGGATGTTCTTCTAGTTTCTAGTTTTACACAGAATTTAGATTTTCAATCACACGAAGCATACGAGTTGGAGAAAAATCCCGCTCAGCAAACATCTGCGTCGCCAACTCTTGATGATTTTCTAGATTTTTTAGAAAAACGGTGCATTGCTTTAGAAAATACTCAGTTTGATTCCTATAAGGTTGAGGGCACAAATTTAAGGGATAACAAAGGTAACACTTTTAAAACTTCACTTCTGGGTCAACAGAATTTACCTGACCAAAACATTAAATGTAAATTTTGCAATAGGGAGGGGCATGGATTGATTAAATGCTTCAAATTTTCTGGAATTCCTTTACCAGGAAAAAGAAATATTCTCCAACTTAACAATCTATGCTATAAGTGTTTGGGTCAAGGGCATAATGTTTCACATTGTAAGTCGGAGGGATGTCATGGAAGACATCACATTTTATTACATCAGGATAAAGAAATTAAGGGAAAGGATGGATATAATAAAGAAATTAATAAGGGAAATGGGTCTCGCTTAGGTTTACAGCAAAATACAAGAGATCAAGGTATATTGCATACAAATCCAAATCAATCAAAATACATAAATGTGTATGTATTTTGAAAAAACACAAGACGATAATATTTTTGTAGATATATCTCATGGTACCGATATGGTTGCAATAAAAGCTGATCAATGTTTTAGTGAGATGAGCAGAATATTGTAGCTTTTTCTAATACACAAAAGTCACATGTTTTATTAGCGACCGCGCAATTTAGGGTACAGGTATGGCATTAATTACTACTTTCAATTTGTCACATAAAATTAAGTTTCAGATCGGGGGAGGAGGAGATAATATATCACAAATAAATAAAATGGTTAATTTAAGAATCGAGTCAGAAATCAATAATTATTATCAAATCAATGCGCAATTTGCAATTTTGAATATAATCACATGTCAATTGCCACAAGTGTTAGTTGATACAAAGCGTAGAATTGGTGGATCCACATTTTTATAGGCCTGCAGACATTGATATTTTAATTTCAGTGGATTTATACTTTCAATTAATATATCCAGAAATGAAAAGCTTAGGAACAGGTTTGCCAGTTCTTCAAAATAGCAAACTGGGGAGGTTAGTTGGTGGAAATGAACCAATAGGTTCTTGTTGAGGTGCTGCTAAATCCTTTGTGATGAGTAATAATAATAATGTAAATTTACTTTGTTCTAATTTTCCAACAATCGATGAAATTATTCCAAGGTTTTAGCAGCTAGAAGAGGTTAGTAATAAAATATTTGTCTCAGTGGGTGATAAATTATGTGAGAACCTGTTCATAGAAACACAAAAAATCTAGAAGACGGTAGGTCTCGGGTCGATTTGCTTATGCGCAAAAATGACGATTACTTAAAATTAGAGAATTCTGTCGATTCAGCTGTTAAGAGGTTTAGTCATTGGAAAATAGGTGTAATAAAAACTTTTTCCTCAATGTAAGGCATTCATTGACGAATATGTCGCTATGGAGCATGGAAAATTCATTGATTCGGGCATTGAGGAAAATAAACATAGGATATTTTTGGCGTTTCAGTGTGTTATAAGGTCTGAGGTAACAACCACCAAACTTCGGGTTGTGTTTGATGCGCCGAACAAAACTTCATCAGGGTAGGCATTAAATGACATTACGTTAAAAGTTTTTCCTGTCCAATCAGAGTTGTTTGAGATACTGTGCAGATTTAGAACGTTTCAGTTCGTATTGGTAACAGATATTAAAAAGATGTTCTTCTTGTTCTTGAAATTCCGTTCCAATCGGCGATTAGAAATCATTACCACTACCCGGACCTTATCAATCGCCCGCCTGAAGAGTTCTGCGGACGTGCAACCAAACCACTCCCTCAAGTCGCGCAGCCAAGAGATTCTTCTCCTGCCAATCGTTCTTTTGCCTTTTATGTTGCCTTGAATAATTAGCTTAAGGCTGTTATATCTATCTCCCCTCAGAACATGTCCTAGATATTCTAATTTTTGCCTTTTTATGGCGTTACTAATTTCTTTAGCTTTATTCATTCGGCATAGTACTTCCTCATTCGATACCTTATCAACCCATGGTATTCCCAGCATCCTCCTATAACACCACATTTTAAATGCTTCTATGTTCTTAATGTTTTCTGATTTAAGTGTCCAAGCCTCCATTCCATACAATAGAATGGAGAATATATAGCATTTGGTTCTGGTTATCAGTTCTAATGTTATATCTCGGCTCCAGAGAATTTTATTCATTTTTATGAAAGCGCTGCGAGCTTCTTCAATTTGACAATTGATTTCTTTTGTGTGTTCTGCTGTTTCAGTTACCCATGTGCCAAGATATTTGTAGGAGGATACCCATTCCAGATTGTCGATATTAATATTTATAGATGGTCTATTGTGGTTTGTGTTTCGGTTTTTTGAAGTTGCCATGACTTTAGTTTTCTTTAAGTGCACATCTAGGCCATATCTCTTGCCGAAAATGCTTGTTAGCTCAGCCAGATGTTGTAGGTCTTCCAGACTGTCGGCGATAATAATGGTATCGTCTGCGTATTGCAAGTTGTTAATTATTTCCCCGTTTATGACAATACCACCGGTTTCTCCTGATAGCGCTTCTTCAAATCCCTGTCTAACACCTCGACATATCTTAATCTCCTCACTCAGATCTTCTCCAACTTTGACTCGTCCTCTTTGGTGCCAATAGAGATCGGATATTATTCTTATGTCTTTGCTATCGATATTTTTTCTCTTTAGTATCTCTAGGGGTTTTGAGTGTTGGACTCTATCTATGCCTTTTGAAAGTCGATAAGGCAGATGTACATATCATGATTCATATCTAGACATCTTTGTCTCAATACGTTTAGTCCGAAGAGCGCTTCTCTTGTTCCCACACCCTTCCTCAAAACCCATTTGAGTGTCACTGATGTCTTGTTCTAATTCCTTATAAATTCGGTTATATATGATCCTAAAAATAGTTTCAAGGTGTGACTCATTAGGGCAATGATTCTGTGGTCCGAACATTCTCTGGCTTTATTTTTCTTTGGCAGTGTCACGAATGTTGAGGCTAGCCAATCGCTAGGAATTCTGCGCGTCTCACAAATGTTGTTGAACAGTTTTAATAGAATATCTATGGAGTCTTCTCCGATAAGCTTTAGTAGGACAGCAGGCACTTTGTCAGGTCCTGCTGCGTTTCCGGGTTCTTCCCTGAATATTTCTGGGCCAGCATACTTCATGTCTGGGTTCGCCAGTTCAATCCGATTATCGTTGAAAAGTTCTTGTATATATTCGCTCCACCTTGCCAGTTTGGCTCTACAATCAAATCGCCGTTCTTGTTTAGCAACACATTAGGTTGTCGTCTCTTTGCTCTCTCAGTCATTTCTTTTATCTTTTTGTGCGTATTGAAAAAATCGTATTTGTCTTGATAGGCTTCAACCTCTCGACATTCATCAAGTAGCCATTTTTCCTTGGCCTGCGTCACTTTACTTCTGATGTCATTGTTTATAATCTTATAGATTTGCACATCTCTGTTCTTATATTGACTTCGTGTCTTCATCAGGTCCAGTATCTCCTGTGTCATTCATTCCTTGTTCTATCCCTTTATGGATTTCAATTCTGCATTTCCTACATCCTTCAGTACTTGTTTTGCCATTGTTGGTCTATAGTGGTATTATAATTATCATTGTCTCCTAGGGTCAATACGTTCCTTAGTTGTTTTCCGAACGAGTTTTTTCAGTTTTACATGAATTGCAGCTACCACTGGATTATGATCGGATGTTATATCAGCTCCTGGGTATGTTTTTACTGACTTAATAGTATTTCTGAATCTTCTACGGATCATAATGTAGTCGATCTGGTTTCTAATTTTACCTGATTTTTCGTCTGATGGTGCTTTCCAAGTAAAAAGACGACGTGAAGGAAGCTGATAGAAGGTGTTGGTTATTATCATGTATTCCTTTTAACAGAACTCGACCAATCGGTCTCCTCGCTCATTGCGAAGACCTAGTCCGAACTTGCCGATAGTACCAGTCACTTCCCCTTGGCCAGCCTTCGCATTTAGATCCCCCATTAGAATGAGGACTTCGTGTTTCTCGATAGGTTTGATCACTTTAACTAGATCTTGGTAAAACGACTCTATTTCATCTTCGTCCTTATCTGCTGTAGGTGCTTATACTTGAATAACATTTACTGGAACTTTATTTCAGATCAGTTTCAGTAGAACTATGCGGTCTGAGAATGGGACGAAACTGTATACCGTATGTTGCACTCTCTTGTCAACAATTATTCCCACTCCATGTCGATGAAAGGCATCATCACTCCCTGAATAGTAAATTGTGCAATTTTTGGTGCTTCCCCGACCCTTTCCACTGAACATCGTTTAAACCAAATATGTTGATATTGAGTCTTGTCATTTTTAAAAAGACGTTATCTACTTTCCCTGGTGCATGGAGACTTCTAACGTTCCATGTAGCAATTCTATCGTTTCTATCTGTTAAAGTTCTGTAATCAAATTTATTCAATCAATGCCCTCCTCCCCGCAGATCCGATTGGAGGAGTTATAACTCCGAAACATCTCGAACATTGTAATGGTGTGATAATTTTCACTAAGGATATCTACAAGGGATCTTTAGTTCAGTGGTTTCCACTTCCCTTTTGAATTCTTACACCGTTGACCACTATCGTGGTTCTTCCGCTTTTGGGGCCTGTTCTAGACCCTGGGGCAAAAGACTGCCCGATTTACAGCCGCCCACTCTGAGACAGTCGTTGTAACGCTGATTTTGGTTCGCCCCGAGTATTTAATTTCCCCGGTACACCCATATCTGGGAGACGTCCTCCTATCCACCACCTGGGGAGGCGTCCGATGGGGGTTCAGCAACCCCACACGGGTAAAAAGATGTACCGCATGATAAAGATCAATCCAAGTCAACGTCAGAACATTCTTTGGAGGGATGATCCCAAATTATCATTTAAAATCATAGAACCTCAAACGGTGACTTTGGAACAAACCCAACTCCATTTTTGGCAACTCGATGTTTAAATCAGTTAGCTAATGATGAATCATCAACTTATCCCCTTGCTTCTAAAGCAGTTTTAAATCAGCGTTATGTAGATGATATTCTTTGTCGGACTAACGATAAATCAGAGGCACTACAACTTAAGGAGCAGTTAATTAACATGCTAAGGGCCAGAGGATTCGAGTTGCGAAAATGGTCTTTCAATGATATGTCGTTGTTGTTTTCTAAGGACATACAGGAATAGTAAAAATGTTGACATGAATGATCCAGACTTTTTCAGCAAGGTATTAGGTTTAAGATGGCATACAAGTCAAGATTTATTTAATATTGTCTTACCCAGCTTAGGGGTTAAAAGTAAAGAAAAAATTACTAAAAGGTTGGTTTTATCATGGATCTGATAAATGTTCGCTCCAATGGGTTTTGCAGGTTCAGTTGTCGTTGTAGCTAAGATTGACAAATTGCCCGAAAGGAGCAGAAATCAAAACAGGGGTTGTAGCTAAGATTTTGATGCAAGAGATATGGGTTAGTAAGGTCTATTGGGATGATGAAATGCCGCCTACCATTTTACAGAAGTGGGCTCATTTTTATAATAATCTTCATCATTTATCCAACTTAAAGATTCCCCGTTGGTTATTCAAACCATTTGAGATAACTGAGATTCAATTGCATGGGTTCTCAGATTCCTCGATGTCAGCTTATGGTGCATGTGTGCATGTGAAAACACTATATTCAAATGCAACCTCATAGCTCCATTATATTCTATAAGCATGCCTAGACTTGAACTATCTGGAGCATTGCTTTTAGCAAGATCTATGCACAAGGTCTTATCAATAATTTAGTTAAAATTTTCAAAGGATTATTTATGGGCAGATTCCAGTACTGTGTTATCTTGGTTAAATTCATCACCAACACGATGCACTACATTTGTCGCCAATAGAGTCGCGGAAATACACGACAGTTTCACTTCTGTAACTGCCAATTATGGACGCCAACGTGAGATAAGGTTGAGGAACAAATTTAGGAAAGAATCGTTGAAGATCGTAAATTAAGTACCGGACGCTTAGGTTTAGAGGTAGAAGTATCCAAAGATGTAGTTCATAGAACATTAGTAGAACAGCAGCGTGCTCCATTCTATATATATTCAAAAGGTACAAGGTTTGCCTCCGGATCTCGATCAACGATGGGGCTTCTGTCGATTCATTGCCGAACAAAGACAACAAAATGTAATGGCGTAACCAACTTAAATAACGAACATGTTTATGCTGATGAAAATCCGCATGCCAGTCATTATCAACATGGGTTTCGAGTTAATGTGTGGGCATAAATATACGGTAGGTTCACTGGAGACAAGTTTCCAATTTTACCAACAGTGCTTGGCGTCGGAGCGAATCCGGATCAATCTGGTTTGTGGCCACCGGTGGCTCTGCTACGAGGGACAGTATACTGTCAGTGTGCAAACGCCTTGAGATTGTGTGCTGACGGGTCGCGTTGAAATAATAACCGAGGAAATAATTTTGCAGCAGCGAATACTTTTTGAATCTCTCCCGACAGACTGCTCGCTGATTTTATACCGTGGTGCAGGTGTTCGGCGGCTTTTGCGTTTGATGCAAAAACATCAAAACGATTTTGCTGAATGAACCTACTCGATATTATTTGTACTTTTGTGTGGACAGGAATCGATGGCAATTTTATTATCGGTCCTGTCATTTTACCCCCAAGACCAAATTATGCCGATTATTTAGAGTATTTACAATATACGCTGTCAGATTTATTAGACGACTTACCAGTACAACTTCGACGAGTGATGTGGTTTATGCATGACGTTGCTCCACCACATTTTACTTTAAATGTCTACAATTATTTCCATCAACGGTATCCATATAGATGGACCGGTAGAGAAAATGACGCTCCTGTAAACGGGCCACCACGCTCACCGGATATGACTCCGTTGGATTATTTTTTATGGGGTCTTCAAAAACGATGATATACTTCAGACCGATTAAGGAATTGTGGGAAAGAATTGAAAATGCAGTCAACATATTAAAGAACGATGCGGAATCCATGCAAAGAGTATATTTAAATTTTTTACGTCGTATTAATCTTTGTATTTTTGTTAACGGAGGTCATTTCGAACAATCACTAAAAGCTTATGATAATTAAATTTATTTTTAATTGTTCCTCATTGAATTAAAAAAAATCCATTTTCAAATTCTTCCTGCAACACATACTTTAAGTAAACCTAGTCAAACTTTCTTCTCTGCCGAATATTGACTGATAACGGAAATGATCAAACAACAATTTTTTTTTAATAACTTGTCTGTCTGCAAATAGCTTTCTAAAGCTGTTCACCAAATAGGTAAAAATAAGAGGTTCTCTGTATTTACGTGCTCTCCACAAAATTATCTAAAAAGTTCCATTTTGCACTGTTAATTCACTGATCAAATTTCATCCTCAAAGGTAAATTTTTTATTTAAAATAATTTAAATATCAGGGTGCGACATCGAATACTAAAAGCCAAAATATCTCGAAAACGGCATACTTTAGCGGATTTTAACGAATCCCTTTTTTGCCTAAAAATGTTCAGAAAATAACCTTTTTAACAAAAATGGTAAAAACTACACTGAGAAAAAAGCTATGGCCATTTTAAACCATCAGAATTGTTTGTCCTGTCTAAGAGATCCCTGATATAGACCCGGAGCATTGTGGGAGATAATATACACCCTTGAGGAACTCCAGCAATGATTTTGAATTTCTCCCTCATTGACTCCCCAGTTTTTGTGAAATTGTGTCCACTGCTGCCAAACTATAGATTGGTGGGTCCATTACTTAAGAGCTGTATCGTCGACTGATGTTCGGTTAATACTTAGAAAAGTTGAGCCTGTTTGAGCACACACTCACTCTCTCCATAAGAGTGACCGTTATGGTACCATATTGCAAATGCTTTCTGAATTTTTCTTGATAAACGAAGTTGATAATAGTTTAAGAAATATATGATATATAGAATAAGATTAATTTGCTTATTATGCATTTCAAAATATTAGTTATTTGTACGCTAACCACACGTTGAACCGAATGCCGACGAACCATAAACTTGTGATTTATACCTTCTAATCATATTTGTGTCGATCTAAACGTAGCCATTTATTCAGCTTTAAGTTTGATTAAAAGATGACGATTACGATTGTGCAGTGGGCCGTGCAGAGGATGGGGGTTATAAACTGTTTTAACAATTTACGTAATAGCTCGAACAGGGGTTAAAGGGGGTTGGTGTCACAGTGAGTGAACAGCGGGGCCATCTGCACAAGTCAGTCGTGTGCTGCTCTTCTTCAACGGTTTTTCTGGTTATCGTGGCTAATCACTAGTATGTGGTACTACTTTTTTTGTTTTGAATGTATAACTCACTTTTTCTTGAAAAACTGCAGAAGCGTATCATTATTGTCTGATATGTTTTAAATTTCTTTCACGCCTCGATATTTCAACAGAATAATAATAATAATAATAATTATAATAATAATTTTAATAATAATACTAATAGACTCCGTAATTTGTAACCAAGCTTATGGTAACAAGAGAAATCTTTATGCTGCGTACGTCGATTACAAAAAGGCCTTCGATTCAATCCCACATGAATGGCTTATAAATGTCCTTAAGATCTACAAAGTCGACGAACGTATCGTGACTCTCCTAGAAAACACTATGGCAGTGTGGCGAACAACTATGCATCTACAACTGCCTACTGGAGAAACTATTGAGACCAGCACAATTCCGATTCGTAAGGGCATATTCCAAGGCGATTCTCTTAGCCCACTTTGGTTCTGCCTAGCCATGAACCCTTTATCATCGAGATTAAATTCCACTGCTTATGGATTTGCTCTTAAGAAGAACAGAAGAGAGCTTATAAGAATCAATCACCTGCTTTATATGGATGACTTAAAACTACTGGGAGCCACCCGAAACCAACTTGACCAGATGCTGAACATACTGGAAGAATTCTCTAATGATATAGGAATGGAATTTGGGCTGGACAAGTGTCGTATTAACAACATTGTAAAAGGAAAAGTGCAGCCTGGATCCTTCGAGATGCAGGATGGTCAAACGATAGAGGCGATGGAAGAAAATGACACCTACAAATACTTGGGAATGCTGCAGGCAACACGCATAGATCACCGGACTATGAAGGAAAAAATCACTTCTGAGTTTACAACAAGAGCAAGGCGGATATTGAAAACTAGCCTTAACAGTAAAAACCTGTTTAAAGCTCTGAATACGTATGCCTGTACTGCGTTGACATATTCCTTTGGTATAGTGGCGTGGAGCAAGACGGACATCCAGAACTTGCAACGGAAGGCAAGGACACTATTAACAAAGACCCAAAAACACCATCCCCGAAGTGCTGTCGAGAGAACTACGCTCCCAAGACACCAGGGCGGTAGAGCATTAACGGATATTGGCAAACAAATGGATCGACAAATTTCACTACTACGAAATTTCTTTCTAGAAAAGGCTAGGTCGTCCGCTCTTCATCAAGCTATATGTGAAATAGACGACTTAACACCACTAAAACTGAGAGATCGCGAAATAGATACTCACCACGTTACTGATCAAGAAAAACATCGATCATGGGCAGAAAAACCACTGCACGGGAGACACGTCAACGAGGTTGGTCAGGAATATGTCGACAATTACGCGTCGAACTACTGGCTCACTTCGGGACAAATGTTTCCTGAAACAGAAGGATTCCTCTTGGCTATACAAGACCAAGTGATCCCAACCAGAAATTACCTTAAGTATATTGTTTCGGATCCCTCAGTACAGAGTGACAGGTGTCGATATGATTGCCAAGCGACAGATTCCATTCAACACATAACGGGAGGATGTCAGGTGTTTGCACAAACAGAATATAAAGCACGACATGACAACGTTGGAAAAATACTGCACCAAGAACTAGCAGTGAAACTAAATCTTGTGGCGACGGAGAAAGTTCCTTACTACAATTACGCACCAGAGCCAGTACTTGAGAATGGCGAATATAAATTGTATTGGGACCGTACTGTTCTCACCGACCAAAGAACTGTCAATAATAGACCGGATCTTATTTTAGTGGACAAACGGTTAAGAAGAACGACGCTTATTGACGTGGCCATACCAAACAACAGCAACCTACAAACGAAATCCAACGAGAAGATCGTAAAATATCGAGACCTTCAAGAGCAGATTAAAAGGCAATGGGAGATGCAATGTGTCAAAACGGTTCCAATAATAATATCGTCAACGGGACTTATTCCAAAAGCTTTGTTAGAAATCCTTAAACAACTAGGACTAAGTGAGCACCTCTACAAAATCATGCAGAAGGCGGTGTTACTAGGGACTGCACGGGTCGTTAGGAAGTTCATGGGCACAGAAGACCGACCACCATCCAGGACCCGATAACATGGAAAGGGTCACACCAGAGCTCAATCCTTTTGATATCTAGAATATCTGGGATGAGTGAATGTTCCCCTTTGAGGGAGTGCGAAGGCCACATGGCCAAGTCGAAAAATACTAATAATAATGAAACAATTGCATACGAAAGAGGAAGATGCAAAATACTAGCGGACACAGCATAGACGTAGCGATACCAACAACTGCAAAGGTACACCGGAAAAAAAGAAAGTACACTCCCTTGACCAATGTTAAATGCAGGAAAATGAATACAGTTTTTTAAAATAATTTATTATTGAATATCGGGATATAAATTATTATTACAACTGCCACCAAGTATTAACTTGCTCCAAATAATGAGACTACGCTAATACAAACATTTACAAAATAATTTACACCTAGAATGATATTATCATCGGTAATTAAGGCAAATTCGTCTTGACTGTTGATCCTGGCCATATTATTTAGTAATATACGCAATAGTACATGGTCTAGTACGTAGTCTCGCTGATGTTGCATAATGCGTGCACTAAAAATGCTAACCTGGCATATTATGAGTTGCTTTCTGGCAGATAGAAAGCGCTAATATCTGCTCTAAGGCCGTACCAAGACATATTTCTGCAAAGTGCATATTTTCATGTTTTGCATTGAATACATTTTTGTGCACAGTGGCGTATCGTGGCTACAAAAAGTGGGGGGCCCAGGCCCATATATTTTTTATTTTCTTCGTTAAGAAAAAAGGCGTAAAAAATGCAATTTCATATGCATATGCTTATTTAGTGTACATACATTACTGGCATAATCCATAATATGCACATTTCGACAAACAGTAATGTTAGAGTACTTTTAAAAATTTTAAGCTAGTAAAACAAATTAATTAAAATAAAATAGAATAGTAAAAGTAAAAAAAATCAAAAGTGTGACAAAAAAGTTTGGCATATGACAAAAAAAGGAAAGTGTGTCTGTATAATAAATAAAAAAGATTTACTTAGAACATCATTTGAGGTGTATTTTGTGAAATAAAATTATTAAGTAAGATGTCTAAGGAAGTTCCATCGGTCAACAAAGACCCAACTAGTTCCTGATGCTTTTGCAGTAAGGCTAACCCACTCAAATGTTCCAGACTCATGGTACCTGGCAAATACGTCTTTAGTCTTTTTAGTACGGAAAAGAATCTCTCCACTGAGCAGAAGTTACAAAACAACTTAAAATAATTTCAGATATTTCCCCGGGAGCAAGAAGCATGCGTTATAGATCATTGTCTAAAAATATTTGGGCACACGTTTCCACAGAATGTTAAATTTTTCTAAAAACTGTCTATAAATTTTTATTTGACTAATAAGGCTTTCGTCTAGTCTAGTCGGGTATTTTATAAAATTTATTAACTATGTCCATAACATTAATTAAATCCATCTCGTCAGTTATATAATTAACTACTTTGCTTACTATCGAATAACCATTTTCCGAAAAACGAACTTAAGATTACCCACAATTTCACCAATTGCAGCATAATACAGATTGATACGAACCATTTCTTTAGGGTTACAAAAATTAAATGCTCAGAACTAAAATCAAGTTTTTTAAAAACGTTCCTTTGTCGAGATAATGCAATTTCTTCTACATCATATCCATTGTTTTCAATGTCGCTAGAAATGTTTTCCATTTTATCAAAAAGTTGATTATAAATGGTTTCGTTATGCGCATTCTGTATTGGTTTTATCACCGCGCTTGCTTTTTTATTATCTGAGGTAATTTTTTTAATATGGAGCACTGCAATTCCGCCGATAAAAAGTCTGTGGTCTTCAGATTTTAATAAACCTGATGCAACTGCAGATACTTTAGGATCATTTGTATCCTCACTTATATTTGTAAGAGTAGGAACAATAACTGGAAATAAATCAATTACCGTATTAAGCTTTGTGGCGAATAGTCCACCTAGGCAAACCTTTATAAAAGTTTAAATTTTTGAAATAAGACAGACTTCTTTCACAATAATATTTTGAAAAATAGAGTGTTTTTTTGCGGAAGCTTCAATAACATTATACAGAGTTTTTTCTAACCTCGGTAAAAAAATGAAATTGGTGAATCCTCACGTAATTGTAAGATGAAAATGTCGTATAAATTTTTTTCGAATTTTGACCCTTTTTTAAAACACAGGGTGTTTTTCCGTGTTTTCTTTTTATTCATAATTAATGAGAAACGACAATAATATTTATCACACCTTTAAAAGGGGTTTGAGCACTTTATTTTCTGTTCATGTTGGACTTCTCAATTAGTTCATTGGCGGAGATCTGGGTAACGACTACTAGAATTTCGCAAAAATCAATAATACGGACCTGTTAAACACTCAAAATTCTTATTTTCTTGATAAGAAAATTAATTTTAAGTAAATTAAGTTTCTTGCATTTTTCTCGTATCTCTTACAGTTTTTGAGTAAAAAATAATTCTATGTTTTAGCAGTGGCACACACATTAAAGGGAGATCCTATGGCGCTCGACGAGCTATGTGTCTGTGCGAAGATATTGATGACACTGTTCTTGAATAGTTGTAGGTTATAATTAGTCGGAAACAGATGTCCTGGGAGCGAGTTCCACAGTGATGAAGTGAGCCAGACAAAGGAGTTCTTGTAAAGCGTTGTTTTAGGTGTCTCCAGTTTTACGACGAACTGGTGCTCTCCTGCCGTCTGTCGTGACTGTCTGGCAGGCATTGGCAGGGGGGGGGATAAGGCGGGCCAAATGCTGGGAACATCTGCCGTGAAAGTATCTGTAAAACATGGACATCTCGACCACATGTCTGCGGTGTTCCAGACTATTCAGATTCCGGATCGACTTCGGGTCGCCGACGAGACGCATAGCTCTCTTCTGAATGGAATCCAACAGCTTTAGGGTGTGCCTTGGTGCGGCACACCAGATGTGTGAGCAATATTCTAAGCATGGTCTTTTTTGCGCTTTGTAGAGCAAGAACAACTGATGCGGTGTATACAGTTTTTTGTTGCGAAATAACGCAGCAAGCCTCTGGGAGGCTGATTTTGCGATGTTAGCAACATGGTCATGCCAGGACATATTGCTGTTGACAGAGACACCTAGTAGTCCGATTGACGATCCTGCCATAATAATGTCAGGGCCCGCCGTATTGGCCTTCTTGGTAAACGTGGCTGCTTGGGCGTTTGCTGCATTGAACTGGACCAAATTTCTGTCACCCCAAGTTTGAACTTTCTCCAGGTCTTGATTAATTGTTGTAATCTGCTCTTGTCTGCGGTGATAAGTCTCAGTCACTATTTTTTCTGATCTAAATTGGGAGACAAGGGTATTCTCATCTGCAAAACTCTAACCAGGATTAGCCGTTTCGGTCAGCAGGCCATTAATATAGATGAGGAACACAGTTGATGAAAATATTGCGCCCGGAGGAACCCCCGCATTGATGGTGAATGTTTCTGAGATGTGTCCATCAAATGCAACGTGCAGAGTTCGGTTCTTATGAAAACTGGCAAGCCAGCTGCAGAGAGAGGCTGGCAGTCCGAAGGACAGCAGTTTGTTGAGCAATCCGTCATGTCAAACTCTGTCGAATGCCTTCAAAATATCCAACGTAGTCGCTCGAGCTTTAGCAATAGTGCTATTTCACTATCCTAAAGCTGATCCTTTTAAGTTGCTCTGTGGTCCACTGCTGATCAACTTCAAATTTCATTTGCCTAATGGGAGTAATTCCTTCTCGTTGTTCTATTCTTTGGCAATGCTTACAATTATCCTCGCATGTCCTTCTGGATAAAGCATCTGCATTATTACGAAATCTCCGTGCCCTGTGCTTAACCTTAAAGTTATATTGTTGTAACTTTTCAAGCCATCTGGCTACCTGTCCTTCAGGCTAATTCATATCCAAAAGCCATTTAAGTGCTGCATGATCAGTCCTTATTAGAAATATTTGTCCATACAGATTGATGGAAATGCTCAACAGCTTATCCTGCTTATAATTGCGATAAAACTGCTCTGATGCCGGTGTTGCTTGCGTCTGTGTCCAATACAATTTACCCTTTTGTTCCGAATATCCCAATATTGGACTAGAACATAGAGCCGCTTTTAATTTCCTGAACGCAGAATCACAGTTATGATCCCAGTTATAATTTGCTCGTTCTTCAGTGAGCTTATGTAGAGGTGCAGCTATATTTGCAAATCCTTCATTTTTGTCGCGAGGACGAGGCCAGTCCTTGATTGCTGTAATCTTCCGTTGGTCGGTTGGATTCCCTCTGATGACACGACATTCCCGAGAAATTCCACTTTTTGTTGGAAAAGAAAACATTTATTTGGATTCAGTAAGAGCTGAATATTCTTGATTCTAGTAAAAACTTCATGCAGGTTTTGTAGGTGCTCTTCAGAAGTTTTTCCCATTACCATTATATCATCAAAATAGACCAGGCACGTCTTACAAGTGAGGCCTCGTAGAACAACTTCCACAAGACGCTTAAAATTAGCGGGGGCATTGCATAGCCCGAAGGGCATAACTTTAAACTGATATAAACCATCACTTAAGGTAGAAAAGGCAGTCTTTTCCGTATCTTGTTGGTCCATTCCTACTTGCCAGTAGCCGCTCTTTAAATCGAGTGTGGAGAACCAATGAGGACCTGCTAGTGTCGTCAACGTGTCATCAATTCTGGGAAGTGAATAGGGGGCTTTCTATAGTCCACGCAGAATCTGGTAGTCCCATCCTACTTGGTGACTAAGGCAACAGGAGACGACCATGGGCTTGATGATTCTTCAATAATTCCATCGTCAAGAATTTTGTTTACTAATGTGGTAACCTCTTGTTGCTTCGTCACTGAAAGCCTCCGAGGTTGCTGCAGTATGGGGTGAGCACTTCCAGTGTTGATTTTATGTTTTATGATGTTCGTTTTTCCAGTATTGCCATTTTTCCTTTCAAAGGCTGTGCTCTGCTCTTTGATAAATTGTGTAGCTCTCTTCGGTTCTTCGGAAGACAATGATGCCACGACTTCTGGAAATGTTCTAGGACTTCCTAAGGTGATGTTGAGGGTGTTACTTCTGACTGCGTTTCCCAACTGGTTACCCACTGCACCGGCTCGCAAGTGGCTATCACATCTCCTTTCTTTTGTACATTTCCAACTTCTTTTTGTATATTTCCAACTTCTTTTTGTACATTTCCACCTTCTCTATGTACATTCCCAACTTCTTATTGTACAGTTCCAATTTCCTTTTGTATATTGTTTAGGATGTTTGACCGCCATACGTTGGAGGTCTGATATGCTGTCCTGTGGCGGATACCCTCTCGATGGGTTCTTTTATATTCTTGGTCTTGCAAAATTTTCTGAAGCCGGTCCTGTTCTATTTGCTTCTTACGTTCCTCCTCTCCCCGATCCGCTCACCGCTCAGCATTTAAATTATCTATAAAATCGGCCAACATTTTAATAATTTCCTCCATTTCTGCCGTTTGTTGCCTCGTATTGACCATAGATGTTATAAAATTTCCACAGCATCCACTAATTAAAACGGTTCGTTGACGTACTTGTACCCCATTCTCTCCTCGAAGAAGACTTCACAAGTCTGGTCCCTTCACAATCCCACTTCTGACACCAAATGTTACGTTTTTCCCCTGGGTTCTGAACGAAATTACAACTCTACTATTTTAAACAAATACTCTCTTTATTCGCTACAACTACTCTTATTACTTTACAACTAATAGCTCTATAGAATTCAACACTCAATGATTAACTAACCAAAATTCGCCGCTATCCGCTATTTATATACGATTTGAAGTCTATCACGAATACTCGGGAAGAAGCGAGGCCACTCTATATGATTCTCAACCGGACCGTCAAAATAATGCCAGTGTTCCTAAATCTTTGCCGCCCGCCGGCGATGATTCATATTTAGACGCGGCAAGGCGGCTAGTTCTATAGGGTAGCACAAAAACATTCGTATGGTTGCTAGCCGTAACATTTTTTAAACCACATTTTCGTCTTACAATTACGTGAGGATTCACCAGTTTAATTTTTTTAATCGAGGTTAGGAAACACCCTGTATATCTTATTAATTACATACCGCGCATTTCGTAGAGATACAATATATTCGAAAAACCGGGTAATCGCTAAATTTAATAAATGTGCATGACAATAGAAATATAAAAGTCGGGGGTAATTTTTTTGCCCTCTCATTCTATTTAGCAGTATATACCAAGTTCTTAATACACTCATGTGCAATAAAAACGGTCACTACAAAATTTTGATTAAGTTTTAGGCTTGATAACTTTTTTATTTTTAGCCCGATTTTAGTGATTTTTTTAAAGAACTGTAGCCTACAACTATCCTTATAAACATGTTTTTTACACATTTTAAAAAACATTGGTTATTCGACATATTATACAAGGATAATCGGAATGTTGTTTTTTTATCTAATTTCAACACACCCTGTGGAATAATCAAGTAGCAAAATTTTTCCAAAATATCAGTTTTCGTTTAAAGTGATCTATTCTTTATGTTTTGTTTTTTGGTTCATGTCAATACATGCCTTTATTCTCACCCAAATGCAAAATGATCTTGGTTATCAATAATTTAAAGATTTACATAATTTCTAATTCAATATGAATTCAGTATTTTCTTTGACAAGGTGGCTATATTGTCTATTGTTATTTGACGCTTTATTGTCAGTTTGACAGTATGTTTGTGCATTTACAATGGTTTTAAGTGCTTTATCTGCATGCAAAATAATGCGCGAACACATTCAGCAATGTGCGTAACTGAATATTTGCTAGAAGTTGGGATTGAAATAATGAACTGGCCAGCATATTCTCCAGATTTGAACACTATAGAGCATGTGTGGGATATGCTCGGAAGACGCGTTAGAGGTCCAGAAGTGGTACCAGCGACACTGAACGAGCTTCGTGCGGTACTTCAAGAAGAATGGAGGAATATATCCCAATACGATATTCGCGGGCTCATTGATGGCATAGACCGTCGTGTGCAGGCCAGTAATTAGAACTAGAGGAGGCAATACAAAGTACTGGTCCATGGTTAAGTTAAAATGTTTAATTTAAGTAAATTAATTTAGAAACAAAATTAACTACCAATTAAATTTTGATTAGTACAATAAAAAATTTAAATCATTGATATAGAAGATATTTAGCATTTGTGTGAGAATAAATGCATGTATTAAGGTGAACCAAAAAACAAAACGTAAAGAATAGATGACTTTAAATGAAAACTGGCATTTTGGAATAATTTTGCTACTTGATTATTCCATAGGGAGTTTTGAAATTAGATAAAAAAACAACATTTTGATTATCCTTGTATAATATGTCGAATAACCAATGTTTCTTAAAATGTGTAAAAGACATGTTAATAAGGATAGTTGTACCTACAGTTCTTAAAAAATCACTAAAATCGGGCCAAAAATAAAAAAGTTATCAAGCCTAAAACTTAATCAAAATTTTGTAATGACCGTTTTTAATACACATGAGTGTAGTAAGTGTAGGTTACGACTTACGTACCCGATTTAGATATAAGTTCGGAATATGCCTTTTTGTCCGAAGCGACCTTTCATGTCACCGCGAGGAAACACTCGAACCGAACAACCTTGACGTCATATGGCTCAAGTTCACCGCCAAGGGATTAACCAAGTTTATATGTTGTCTCTATCGCTCGGAGGGCGCCTACCAAAGCTTTTTCTCAACACTAGCTACCACTTTTGACTCAATACAGGTCGATCACCTCAGTTCAGAAATAATCGTTCTGGGAGACTTCAATGCCCACAACACCAACTGGCTCAAACATCACAACAAGACCGACAACGAAGGTAGAGAAGCTGAAGCATTTGCCATCAGCTGCGGGCTTACTCAACTTGTAGACGAACCAACTCGAATCTCCGAGAGGGGCGAATTCGCCGCCCTCCTGGATCTTTCTCTGACCACCAATCCTGACCAGTACAAGGTTACAGTTGGTCTGCCATTAGGTACCTCCGACCACAAACTTATTACAACGGTTTGTGAATTGCCACTCATACAGAAGGATCCACCATTGCCTCGCAAAATCTGGCATTACAATTCTGCAAACTGGGACGATCTAAGGCAGTTCAACCTAGATTTTCCTTGGCTCGACGTCTGCTTTCCCACGACCCGTCAGACTGCTGCGAAGAGATCATGCAAGTAATCTCCTCAGGAATGGAAACATACATCCCAAATTCCATCAAGTTACCATCAAAAGGAAAGCCCTGGTTCGACAAAAGATGCGAAAGAGCTGTAGGAAGGAAACAGCAAGCCTATAAGTACGGCAGCAAAATCAGACCGCTGAAAATCGCAATTATTTTATCGAAGCGAGAAACGAGTGCAAGCGTGTGATCGACGAAACTAAGGACAAACACAATCAAAGGATCAGGAATAAACTTTTGCAATGCCCCAGTGGTTCCAGGAATTTCTGGTCGGTAGCAAAGGCAGTAAGTAACAACTTTACAAAAACGTCTCTCCCACCTTTGACGGACGAACGTGGCATCACGGCGACTACAGCCAAGGAAAAAGCAAACATGCTCGCCTAAATGTTTTCATCGCACTCTACCTTAGACGTGCCCCAAGGCAAGACTCTCCCCACTATACCGAACATCAACACCACCATGGCAGAAGTCAAGTTTTCTCATCGTGATATTCGCAAAATCCTTAATGAACTAGATAAGCAAAAGGCATCAGGACCGGACGGAATACCTGCCATCGTGCTAAAGAACTGCGCCAACGAACTAACACC
>MU190278.1:0-16715 GCA_016904865.1 Pissodes strobi | reverse complement strand
GGCGCAATACTTTCACCAACTCTGTTCCTCATCTATATTAATGACCTGCTGATCGAAACGAATAATCCTGTTTACAGTTTTGCAGATGCCAGTACCCTTGTTTAGATCAGAAAAACCCTTACCAGCGACTGAGACTCATCACCGCAGACAGGAGCAGATTACAGCAATTGATCAAGACCTGGAGAAAGTTCAAACTTGGGGCGACCGAAATTTGGTCCAGTTCAATGCAGCAAAAACCCAAGTAGCAACGTTTACTAAGAGGGCCAATACAGCGGGCCCTGACATCATTATGGCAGGATCGATTATTCCTTCATCCTCGTCAATTGGGCTGCTGGGTGTCTCGGTCAACAGCAATATGTCATGGCATGACCATGTTGCTAACATCGCAAAATCAGCCTCCCAGAAGCTTGGTGCGCTATTTCGCAACAAAAAACTCTATACACCGCAGCAGTTGCTCTTGCTGAACAAAGCGCAAATAAGACCGTGCTTAGAATATTGCACACATATCTGGGGTGCCGTACCAAAGCATACCCCAAAGCTGCTGGATTCCATTCAGAAGAGGGCTGTGCGTCTCGTCGGCGATCCGGAGTTGACCCGAAATCTGGATAGTCTGGAACATCGCAGACATGTGGCCGAGATGTCTCTGTTTTACAGATACTCTCACAGCAGATGTTCTCAGGATTTGGCCCGCATAATCCCGCCCCTGGCAACTCCTGTCAGACAGTCCCGACAGACGGCAGGAGCGCACCAGTTCGTCGTACAACTAGAAACACCTAGAACATCGCTTTACCAGAACTCCTTTGTCTGGCGTACTGCATCACTGTGGAATTCACTTCCACGACATCTGTTTTTTACTAATTACAACCTACAAATATTCAAGAACCGTGTCAATCAACATCTTCGCACACATACCGCTCGTCGAGCGCCATAGGATCTCCCTTTAGTGTGTGTACCACTGCCATAAAAAAAAACTCTTGACCTTGGTATTTAGATAATCTAAAAACCCTAAAAAGTGTTCCTTTCTAACATATTTATCAGTTTCACGTCAGAATATTTTATGCACACTGCTATTTGTTCCTGGCTCGATGCATCCGTTGTTTTGGTAGCAATGAGCGAGTAACAAGAAGCATCACTTATCTCATTTGCTATTTTTCCACTGATAAAATGTCCAGTTATTTTAAGCGTTTCATTTTGTATCAGAGCACCTCAAAAACTACAAATTTTTGATGGAGACATACCTAGCGTCAAAAACTTTGTGTTTACCTGAACCCTTAAATTAATTAATGACATAAAATTACCCCTGTTAGAAGACTCCTATGTTTCATTGTGATCTCTGAAGGCAACCCTAGCCATAAGATGGTTTTAAATGCAAACTGGTAATATTTTCTATTTTGTTCTATAGTTTCTTGATGAAATGAGAATATCTGCCTAGCAACTAAAAGAGCACGAGCTATCTCCAAGGAACAATTCTCAATCATCATGTTTTTTAAATTTCTTCAAAGCTTTTCTCCAATTTCCAACCCTTTTTTAACAAAAGTTTTATCAGCACATCCCGGTTGTTGAGCTCAGAATGTTCTGCAATAAAAACAGAAAGCTGCATCCATTTGCACGCTATATTCCAGTCAGGAATGTTGTACCAAGATAAGTGAAATCTTCTTAATTTCTTTTCTTTTCTATACTGACGCTTACTAAATTTCAATACAAGTTAGGGCCCTTTCAATAAATCCGCACTAGCATTTGCTCTTGGATCTCTTATATTAATACCATCATATACAGAATTAATTGGTAATGTTGGCATTGGTTCTGATATATTCTCAATATATTCGCATAACCATTAGATTGATCAAATTATGGAGCCTAGGTGTTGATGCCTGTGATTTTCTTAGACATCGTTCTGAAAGAGAAGCAAAATACATTATTTTATATTTTATATAAAACGTAATAACCCGGTAATAACATAAACATTTTAGAGTTTATATTTATTAATACATTATATACCTAGGGACTTGAGTGGCATTTTTTTTGCCCGAGCACCAAGCGCGAGCTAGAGTTCGCCGAGAGGTAAAAACATTTTGGCACATTTTTTTACTAAAACACAGACACATCATGGTCTAAAAGATTTGACACATATCACTTTATGACAAAACATATATTTACTTTAAATAATAATTAAAGGTTTGTATTATTATTTGTCAAACTAACTAACTAAAACTTGAAGTTTTAGGTTATTGGCATGGTACGAATAATAGCAGATTATTGTTTATCATCTCGATAACTCATAGCTTTGTTCGATTAATCATTAATATATTCTATTAAATACAACAGGGTGAAAACCAAAAATATATTAGCACTGTTTGTCCATATTTATTTAATACGTGGCATATAGTGCATAAAATGTATTACATTAAAACAAAAAGCTTTACAGCTTTGCCGATAACAGTACCTGTGCCTCCCAATTTAGTTCAGAAAAACCTTCGCCAGCGACTGAGACTTATCACCGCAGACAAGAGCAGATTACAATAAATAATCAAGATCTGGAGGAAGCTCGAGCCTGGGGGACAGGAATTTGGTCCACTTCAATGCAATAAAAACCCAAGCAGCCAAGTTGGCCAAGAACGCCAATACGGCGGGCCCTGATATTATTATGGCAGGATCGACCATTCCTACATCCTCGTCCAATCGGACTACTAGGTGTCTCGGTCAGCAGCAGACTGACCATCTTGTAACATCGCAAAAGCAGACTCGCAGAGGCTTGGTGGGCTATTTCGCAACAAAAAACTGTATACAACGCAGCAGCTGCTCTTGCTCTACAAAGCGAAAATAAGATCGTGCTTAGATTCTTGCTCACATATCTGGGGTGCCGCACCTAAGCACACTTAAAGCTGCTGGATTCCATTCAGAAGAGAGTTGTGCCTCCCGTGGGCGACCCGGAGTTGACCCGGGATCATGTGGCCGAGATACCCCTATTTTACAGATATTTTTACGGCAGATGTTCCCAGGATTTGGCCAATATCTCCTACAACTAGGCAAAACGGCTTACGCGTGACGTCATCAAAAGTGGTCTTAACTTATTTACAGGCGTATATTGAAATGTGCCTTTCTTTTAAAATTTCACAGATAAGTAGACATTTTAGATGCAAAAAACTCGAAAAAATATAACAAAACTTGTTTTTTTTTGTAAATTTAACTTTTTTTATATGTAGTTTGAAACGTAATTGGCCTAATACAAGACCTCCTACAAGCTGATACTAGTTTAAGCACGACTATTATGACTGATAATGTGTATTACTCATTTTTTTAAATCAAAAATTAAATTGCAGTTTAAGTACTTACCTTTTTCTGCATACATAAATAATATTTAAGGGTTTCCGGTTTAAACAAGGCTGCGAGTCATTATAGGAATGAGGGTTTATAGTAAACAAAATTGAACATAAAACAATAGTGCACGGTAAATACCGCTATCTCTCTTTTGAGGTGAAATAAATTTTTGTGTAAATTCATCGGAGCCTTTTAGGTTTAAAAGAATATCCGATATAAATTTTATTTTTTTTTGTTTTCTCGTCTTGGTCAGAATCAGGTTGATGTGAATTCCTCTCGCTCTCGTTATTGGAAGTTTCACTAGTAATGGGGAGGTCATTATAAGAGAAATTAATATCATATTATCAATTGCATCGATTTAAATTAAACATCCTAATTCATCCAAACTGCCGGTTATAAATGGGGATTTTAAATTTATTAATGAAACAGAAATAGACTGGCCATATAAAAATGTTTCTAATTTTAAATTATTATTTAATACAATCGCCCAAGTCATTATAGCACCAGGAGTATACTCAAGCTTAAATAAAGTTATTTTGTCTATAGCGCTTACTGGAAACCACCCTTCCTTAACAATACAATTTGAAAATAGTTTTAATAACGCCTCAAAATTTATAAAACATGTTGCCTCTCTATGGATATTAAACTCCTCTTTACTTTGTTGTTTGTATTGCTTGCAACAATTGTAATTCCTTAAGTTCCTTATTTTTTTCGTCTTTACTTTTACGAACAAACACATTTTTTGATAAGTAATTGGGGCAGTTTGGAAAAATAGTTGCTATGGCATTTTTTCTTTAATCGAGGGTATTTTAAAGGTACTGTAATGATTTTACCTGACTTTCGATTCTGTTGCGAATTAATCCAAATTATATTACATTACCTCCAGAAAAATGTAACTCACACACTTAGTATTTTTATTTGGCACTAAATTGTCTCGCGGAATAGCTTGAAGCCTTTTCTTTTGCAACCCATCACTTTTTGGAAAGCTAAAAACATGAACTTTAGGTTCGTCGGAGTAGTTTCCACGACAGCCCGGGGCACAACATCTGGACGGCATTGTTAACATAAATTTAAACACAATAAAGGACTGGTATTATAAAGAAATGAACGCCAAATCAATCGAAATCGAAGAGTAATTAGGAAACCGGTCGAGCGAACGTCGATTGAAAGTACGCCAATTGACAGGAGGCAGCGTTGCCCGTCTCGTCATCCTGGAACAAATATTAAATCGTTTGCGTTGGTCGTTGCGCAATGGTAAAAAATAAATATTGTTACGAATTTGTAGAATTGCCTCGTTCTGACCATCAGGATTTGGTTCGTCTGGGTTGGTAGAGTTAGTTTCATACATTATTTGGAATGTAAAATATTTAACGTATATTTAGTTGGACATTTAATTTTTACAGCATTTGTTGAATGATATTTGAAATTATGTTTTTAAATGGAACTAAATATTTATACGAAATAATTAGGATAATTATATTATTTAATAATAAAGGATTTGATTCCGTTATTGCTTCACTTTCCGGTTTTTATATATTTACTTTTCGGATTTTAAATATTTATTTATATTTAATATAACTATACTATAATATACCAAAGCAAACTTTTACATTAAGTATCTAATAGGTGTATTGTTAATTGTAATCTTGGACTCCAAGACGAATATTTTACGTTTCTTTGAAAAATAATGTGTGGCAAACTACAGTGAGAAGTAGCCCAGCGTGGCAATCAATGTTAAATACGGAAGTAGGCGCGATAAAATAATTAATACTTTTACTGGGCTTCTCTTGGCTCCTCTTAATGCTTTTCTTATGGCAAAAAAGTATAGACTACTTTTGATGACGTCACTGCAAATTTTAATATTAGCTAGTTGGCCTAGTATAGGACTTATTGATTTGGCCCGCATCAGCCCGCCCCTAATAATGCTTGTCAGGCAGTCGCGACAGACGGCAAGAGCGCACACGTTCGTTGTACAAATGGAAACACCTAGAACGTCGCTTTACAAGCTCCTTCGTCTGGCGCACTGCGTCACTCACTCCCAGGACATCGGTTCCCCCTAATTACAGCCTGCAACAATTTAAGAACCGTGTTAATCTTCGCGCACATACCGCTCGTCGAGTGCTATAGGATCTTCCTTTAGTGTGTGTGCCATTGCCATAAAAGAAACATGATCTGTTAAAAATTCGCAAATCCATATATAATTTTTAAACTTCCAAATGTTAACTATTCAAAGGGTACCTACCTAACTACCCGGAAAACCCATCTCAAGAGATCCTTCGCCAACCATTATTATCCATGTTACACAGCTATTTATGACCAGTTTTATTGGTTACTTTAATATTATATTAAACTGCATAATTATGGGGCTGTATAAATATTAGAAGCAACAAAAACAAATATTTATACCTAGAAGTTTTATTATGGATAAACCCGGTCATCTCTCTGTCAATTTGGATGTAAATTGGTCGCCAAGATAATCCCTTTACCTGCATTTCGAAAAGGGTTGCTGCTAATGACATGTAAATTCGTGGCCGGCGTTTTCTTGAGTACCTACTTGCATCGGTAGGTACGGAACAATAGGTTAATGGTTATTGGGCATATATACCTCAAATCTGAGATCTATTGGTTTTTAATTTCTTGTCAATTTGCTTTCATTCATTGCTATTTCTACCTTCGAGCGAAGTGCATTGCTATTTCTACCTCCGAGCGAAGTGAATCATAGCGAAAAATGTCGGTGTCAGTTATTGAAAGTGAACGTGGGAGAAGTTTAATTTTTTGCGAAAATTTTACGTTTTCCAAATACGAGGTCTTGAAAAGTGGAGAAACATCAGGGAGGTGTTGCCAAAGGAAGCTGCATTGTAAAGCAAGGCTTTACGCTATTGGAACGGAGAACGGCATATCCAGGAGGGAAGATGCGCACAATCATGGAGGATTCGAAAAGGAAGTGAGCTGAAAAACTATTTCAAGTGCATGCAAGAACGACTAATTGTTGCGAATCGTTTCATGCAAAATTTAATTATTCCTTTTACGCAACACATCCCTCCATATAATATGTCTTCCTTGAAAAGTTAAAAGAATGTCAAATTGAAACGTATGTTAAAATACAAAGTTTTGATGTTGGTACCAAATTCAAAGCCAAAATGTTAAAGCTAAGTTAGCGTCACTTGAAAATTTGATCAGAAGATATAAATCAGGAGAAATAAATCGACTGCATTACGTTAAATGTACATCTTACTTATAATAACTACAATGTACATAACATGCGCCTTTTCAAAATTGTGTACTAAAAATGTACTTAATGCGTTCTATTATGTACTTGTACATATATATTTATAGATGTTCCTTCGAAATAATAACCTAGTCAATGGAGAATGCATTATTTATAAATTATTTCTATTATTTCAATTAATTTCTATTTATAATGTACATAAAATATCTTTTCAAAACTGCGTATCATATACATTATACATATATAGCTCGATGTTCCTTCAAAATAATGAGCTAGTCAATGTAGACTGTATTATTCAATAATGTACTTGGTATATTCAATGTTTAGATACTATTATATAAATGTTGCTTTTGAATAATAAACAAGTCAAAGTAAAGTGCACCATTTGTTTTTCTTTTTGGTTCCGACATAAAAACCCGGCGACCAATTTACCTATGGGGATTAAATGAACCCTTAAATTCCGGCGACCAATTTACATGTCGGATTAGTGGAGCAGGTAATCTTGGCGACGAGTTTACCACCGCGGTCGCCGGTCAATTTTTGCTGTGGTTTATTTATAGGAAATAACTAGATTTATATATGTATGAATTAGAATGCTGATTCTATGGGCCGCTATATTGCATATTTAATGATTTGTGTTCTCAAAGAAGAAGTGTTGCCAAAATGCTGCCTTATAGCGTCAAAAAAATTAAAAAGAACAAACGCCTAACACTAACTTGGTTTATTTAAGAACTCCCTGCATTATTTCTTCGCCCGTTCCCTTGTTTTTCTTGTCGGATGCATAATATATGGTATCGGAGGAACATATTTTAATAAAATTTTGTCAATAATTGAGATATGTAACATGCTTAGCCCATGACCTAAATAAGGTTACCGAGGGGGTTAGAACAAAATCTTCACTTCTCGATACTTTAATTTCCATTTCTTAAATCACCTACGCGAGTGCAATTTTTTTAAAGAAAGGCTGCTAAACATTTCTCTTCCATCGCAACCCATTTTAACAAGGTTGTCAGATGATTCTTCTAAAGCACTTTTAGAAGCTAAAAATTATGTGAAAATAAACCATATATATAGTTTATTTCTAAATATCTGACTTAATTGGAGAAGTAAATCATTTACTTCAATTTCGGTTAGTTATGTTTGGTTACGCCCTGTAGCTAACGAAGCGAGCGGAGGGCCATGCTTGAAGTGAAATATTAGACATTCTCAAATAATAATCAAACGCTCAATGCCGGTATACTACAGACTACAGTGAATCAGTGAAGCTTTTATAGATCATCATTTCATAGTTTCATTGATTGCAATGAACCGATGTGAACGCATGGTCTTGTATGAAAATGTATCTCCGATCAATATATTTATGACCTTGGCGCCGAAAAAGCTCCGCCGCACCGCGCCAGATCATTTAACTCACCCAAACTAACTCAAACTAATACAAATGAACCCAAACTAAATGTATTTTGTATGCACTTACTTTTACTTTTGGATACAGTTTTTAAAGAATTAGCTTTAAAAGTTCTTTTATTTAATAACATAATCTACTGGTACTACCATTTTTACCATGTCATTAATTGATTCAACTGAGTGCGTCAGAGGTTGCTTTATTGAACACTTGTGGTTAATTTAAAAATGAGGTACACAATGATCCCATAATACAACATAAATAACCTAAAAACCAAGATCCAATGATATCCATTCTTCGGAATACACTATAAAGCTGGGAAAATCAATTCTCAGACTTCTTCAAGATGCTATTGATAATGAACAAGAGCCAACAAAATATTAAAACTATTTTGCTTCTAGTTATAGACGACTATGAAAATTGAAAAAAAATTAATTTTGTAGAAAGATTTCGGCTCTTTTCATCAATTTCTTTTAGTAATCCATATATGCATAATTTACACAAAATCTGTGGGTATTTATTACTAATTTTCTGTAGCGTGAAGGCTAGTAACGATTTTGCATAAATGCATCTTCATTTATTATTGCTAAGTTACATGCAATAAAAATTTGGCATTCATTCATTTCAACTCCATCATTTTAGCTGTGAGTCTCTATATGCATTATTTGCTATCGTACGCAATTTCAAAAAAAAATCACAGCGTTTCTCCAACAAGGGTTTTTCGATAAATCTCAACAGTTATGGCCACAATTGCTAAAATTCCCTGCAAAATAATCGTTAAAGTATAGGGCACAGTATGTCCTTTCGGATCCATAATAACAATTAAAACAGCAATTATCAGTGCGATCAGTGCCCCAATCAAGTCGACACGGATGAAGAATAACGTCGGTTAAAAAGGCACCAAGACACGTGCGGGGCTCGCATTACTCTCGTTTGCCATATGACGACGAGCTGGCCCAAGAAGCTCCCCTAGTGGCACCCACCCCGGCATAACGACGGATTGAAGGTTTCGATTTCAGTAAGAGTTTTTATGCGATAAAACGTGTTTGTTGCTACAAGAGCAGCAGCAGCAACATAAATGTTCTTTTTTCCTTAGCATATTTCGCATGTAAAGACAACGACATCTTTTCCTCGCAGGCCTTTTCACAGTTATTATGCTGTTGTCTTAAAAGGCACTGAATTAATTGGTATTGTTTCTTTCACTCATGCATCTGGCAATTTTCGGATACTCCCATTTTCTTTCAAATACGTCCGATATTTTTTGTTTGGAACAACTAATAAAGAGATTCGTTCAGATTTTATTAAAATTTTTAGAAATAGTAGATGGTTGTGTCATCTTAGTTTTACGTTATTTCATTTTAAATAATTAAAATCTAATCAATCAATGCAAAGATAAGCATTTAAGAAATCATAAAGGGGCAACTCTAAATACTTTGGCTTTCTTTAGCATCAACTTATCAAGCAGATTTTGCTGGTATAAGATGTATGGATAATTTAAGTTATACACTGTGCTATAACACAGTTTTATCCACAATACCGAAATATTTTTTGCACTTGACGAGCGTTTTGCTAACCATGTTAGCATTATCAGTGCTGCCAGATTATTGACGACGAAATCGGGAGATCGGATTGGACATTTTCGGTAGACTTCGGAAAAAAATCGGTAGTTATGGAGTTTTAAATTAAATAAAACTTTTCATTCACAAAATTCATAATAATTGTTGGGGAAACAACCCAACAGGTGTATTAACTTATCGTTTTTCACCGTATAGTTTGGTGACAATACCCTATATGTTTGTAGAATGATTGAGCCATAATTCAAAACCAAATAAATTTATTTCACCCCAGGTAAACAGCAATTTGTGCATTTAAAACATCGTATCTCAGTTACTCCTTAGTCCGAATCTGGATTATCGGTTTAATAGATTCCATTAAATAAAACAATCGCTGGAAAGCAAGTTGTTACTCTCCATCAAGGAAAACATTTTTAAACCTTTAAATTTAATATACCTTTGTCTCGGTCAATGTTGTGTAAAGAACAATATGTCAAATAAAGACAGAACATATTTCTACTCTCTGAAATGCATCAGCGTCCACGCAATTTCCCGCTCTCTTCTCCCTGTCAGCGCCGGCAGAAAAAAATAAATTTTAGTGATTTAGTGCCTTACAAACAACACTTATCCATGAAGCATCGGCCCAGTCATCGCTCTGCCTGAGTTTGGCGACAAGAACATCTACCCAGTCGTAGCTCTATTTGACGCCAATATATTCAGTCGTTTTCTCATTTTGTTTACACAGGTATTTAGAAAATATCTGCTGTACTCTGTTCTCCTTGTCCAAGCTTGGATAAGGAAATCTTGGGCGTTTTTACTCATTTTATCCAGGCAGAAACGCGATAGCGTCTCTAGTCTATCCTGTTAAAGATTAAAGAAGGTAAAATGGGGGTTGGAAAATTGTAGTAGACAAATCTATTCCTGTACTCGAGATTCGACTCAAATGTTCGAAGTCTTATATCCCTGGTGAAGGTAAGTTGAAATAATTGTAGAAGAAGAAAGGTAACAAGGTATTTAGTGCGAGCGGAAAGTCAGTCAGTTGAAGTAGAGAAAGTTTGATTAAATTCAGTAAAGAAAGAGTTCATGTAAAATTAATTAATCAAGAAGTTTTGTTAGACATTTAGTAATAGTTAACCTGTTGAACAATATTTAGTTTTATGTGTGAAAGGATGAATGCATGAAAGTAGTTAGAAAACAGTTTATATATTGATCATATTTAATGCAAATTAAATCTTGCATTATTAAAGTACTTAATACCTCCAAATATAATACATGTTTTAATTCACACCCTATGAATAAATCCTCACCAACTTATTTTGATAAACTGATTAAAATGGTTAATTATAAAGTTAATTACCAACCCCTCCTTTGTGTTCATAAATGATTTAGGAATTAATTATTTTTACTGACCAATAGTCATTTATTCAACAAAATTATAAAAATGTACACAAAATAATATTAAAGATGAAATAAAAACACCACCTAATTAAATAATGAGTAGTACTTATATAAAAGGAAAACATTAATAATACAAGTACTGCTTTGGTGCGACATAGTTAATAGTATATTATGATATAAGTGTATAAGAGGGCCTTTAAAGCACGCGCGACATATTTCAAAATACGACGCGCAGCGGAGTGTTTTGTAAGACGCAAGGGCTTTAAATGCCTCTTATACACGTATATCATACGCTATTTTTTATTACGAATGCATCATAATCTCAAAAATGTTTTAAATATTAAACTTAAGGGATATATTGACGAATATATTAATCTGTCACATTTGACATGATCAAATGTTTCTATAGAAACCTTTAAAAAAGTAGGTGCATCATAAACCTTATTTTAAGCACGCTGCAGCGTGCGATAATCGTTAATTATGATGCATGCGTAATAAAAAATATATTATTTGTACAAATTTTTACTGGTCATCTTGAAAATTAACTCTATCTCTACCGGAAAATCAAGATCCCATGGTCTCTTTCGTGTGAAGTAGTTCAACAGTAGTTTCTGTTTTCACACAACTTTCTTTCTTTTAATTAGATTAATTTGTGAAAATTCTCGTTCCACATTTGCGGACGAGCAAGGAGCATGGTAAAGAAAGATTTCCATATACATTTTTGAATGGGTTTGTGGCATCACTCAATTTAATATTTTTAATTTCCCTCCAAAAGTCAGTAACGTCGCGTCGTTTGAAAAAAAAATGTAATTTCATCTGTGTTTCGCAAAAGTCGCCAATCGTTATCCAGTACTTGCAAATCAACACCATCAATCAAATTAGGGAAATTATTTGGCTCCAACCTTCAATAAAAATCCAGGCATCTCAACCTCAAAAAAAATGTCCTTGTTCCGATGCAATATTCCCATCCGAAATGGTTTTTATAACTTTTCCACCTAAATTCATTTCTTCAATAGGCAAATAGTTCGCAGGATCTTTAAAAATAATACTTTCCAGGCTTGTACTTAATAAATAATTTCTCTTAATAAAGCCATCGAAGATGGTTTTTAAAATATTACAAACATTTTCATATATTACATGAATTTTTGGAGACCCTGCCTGCATTTCTTCATTGAGGTTATTAAAATATGGCAATATAAAATCTAGAAACTAACAGTATCCGTGAAAAATAACTTTAATGGGCCGTACTGTTCTAGAAAATGTGGCATGTACAGAAAGCCAACGAGTTTGTGATGGGTGTAATCTTGTGCACTTTAGCATTACAAAACTCTTGAAATCTGGAAAATCGCGACACCTTTTTTGGGCTGGAACTAAAATAATTAAAAATGTGACGTGTTAAATCTTCTATAAATCAAGGTAATGTTTTACTAAAGAGTCTAGGGAACACACAGGAGGAGCTCCGAAAATTTCCGAGCGAAAGAATTAGGCAAGTCCGAGTTTGACGAAAATCAGCCGTCGGGGGTTTTCGGTGATGAGACGACCGAATTTGGACATTAGAAAGTCGAGGCTCCTAGGGGCGAGGCTATGCGAAAGAAAAAAGGCGATTTGACGTCCGAAAGGGTTGACGTTCGGCAGGATGTTCGGCGGGCGCCCCTTAAACCGTTAAAAATATTTTGGAACTTTGGGGCTCCATTTAGGGGCCGATATTTTGCGACGTCCAAAATCATAGTTTTGGACAAAATTTTTCGGCGGGCGGTCCTATACACGAAAAAGACATTTTTAGGACCGAGGGGCTCATTTAGGGGCCGAGGAGATTTGACGTCCGCATGGATTCATATTCGGGGGTTTTCGATGATGCCGAATTCGAATCTGACGTCGGCGGGAACCTACCGCGAATAGGTTCCGGACGAGGTCGAATTTTGGTGATGGGCAAACGAGACCTTCCAAAGAGCACCCTCACGCATTTGACTTAAAAAAAGTATTCTGCGTGATTTTCGATCCGATGGACCCAGTTCCGTAATCGGGCCCCATCCATTTCGAAAACGAAAAATCGCCATTTTGGACGACGCGACGTGTAGGATTTTAAAAAAATTAATTTTTACGTTAATGACATGTAAATGGACCCCTTTAATCGATTCTGTCATAAAAACGGGTATTTAAAAAAAAATCGAAAATTTCAGGGGTTAGGCCGATATTTTGCGACGTATAAAATCATAGTTAGATTTGTTTGGGTTAAGTGCGGGTTAAGTTTCGGTTAGTTTGGGTAGCGCGCGGGTAGTTTAATGCGCTTGTTAAAGTTAGTTTCGATTATTTTTGCTTAATCTGGAATATGGAAGATAAGGGGGCGAGCGCGCTTGGCGCCTGTCTATACTTTGGTTAATTACGGTTAGTTTGAGATAGTTTGGGTTAGTTTGGGTCTCGTCTCAATGCACTTGTTTGGCTAGTTAAAGTTAATTTCGATTATTTTTGCTTAATCTGGAATGCGGAAGACAAGCGCGCATAGCGCGCTTGTCTTTACTTCGGTTAATTTCGGTTAGTTTGGGTTAGTTTGCGTTAGTTTGGGTTAGTATGCATTAGTTTGGGTAGCGCGCTCGTCTCAATGCGCTTGTTTGGCTAGTTGAAGTTAGTTTCGATTATTTTTGCCTAATCTGGAATACGGAAGAAATTTTCGGAGCTCCTCCGTGTGTTGCCTAGACTCTTGTATCTTTTACATGAGAAGGATGACATATGCTTGTCATATTGAATAGTGATGGAATGCCATTATTTAACAATGTCTTGACTGAATGGTTTACTTCCATCATTACACTTGCACCATCTGAAGCGTACCCTACTAAGTTATTTTTATATGGAATACTGTTACTGTTAAAAAATCAACAATATAAGAGTATAACGTCTTTGAGCCTGCTTCAGGAAGTTTAACTACTTCTAAAAAATCGTCTTTTACAGTACCGGTATCACTATACAAACTTCTGACAGCAAAGCATAGATATTTTAAACAGCTTCTATCTGTTGAATCGTCCACTATTAATGAAAACTTAGTATTCTGAAGATGAGAGCATAATTTCTTCAAACGATGTGGTCCTAGAACGTTTTTTTATAATGGCCGTGGTGAGATAAATTAATTTATTTCCTGGTTTAAAAAGTAATTCGAGTATTTCAGATTTCGGTACCCTACCCTAGAATAGGGCCTATGGTACGGGAGTCCCATTTTTGACAGATTTAGGAATGGAGCCCCCGGGGGCGAAGCCCTAAAATTGGGCCCCAAGCCTTAAAAGGAGCCTATAGTTTTGCAAAAAGGGGCCCCTGGGGGGGGGGGGTGAAGCCCTAAAATTGGGCCTCCTTTTTTAGAGTTCTGGGAATGGGACCTCTGAGGGCGAAGCTCTAAAACGGAGACGAAGCCCTTTAATCTAAATACCCGAATAAGCGTGTGAAAAATATACTTTGCACACGCCGTGTGCAAAGTATACCTTTCACACCATGTTTTTAAATGTCCAGTTTTCGAGAGCAGTCGTTAGTGCGCTTTTGTCTATTTTCAGGGCAGTCGTAGAAAACAGTATATTATTTTATATGGAGGAAAAGTGATACTTTTCATGGCGCGCCCGTGTGTAACAGTCGAACGGAGTGAGGCTGGTAATAGAGAGCAAGCCATGAAAAGTAACTTTTCCTCCAAATAAAATATGCTGTTTTTTCTTCAAATGTCGACAAATTAATGCAAAAATATCTCTTTTTAATAGTAAAAATATCTAATTATTATTAAAGATAAGTGGGTTCGCAAGGCGGCTTAGACCGGTCTCGGTGAGTAGGCACAGGTTGTTGCTATAGTAATGTAACATAAAGCTGTCAACAATAATTTTTTTTTTAAGATTGCGTCTCCGATTGCGTTTTAATTCCGTATTGATAAGCAGTTATTGAGTAAGTTCGATTAAATAATAACCAATTTGTTCCTAAATTAGTGATTTTTAGGAATGCAGTCTCAAATTGAGTGACAAATACAAATTGTAGTTTAATAAATCTTGAGTTGTTGACGCTTATATTTTGTTGTCTGTTTGTATTGTAACTATGTTGCTATGACAACACTTTTACCTCCGCCGGCGGAAAAGTGAAAAGTAAAGCTCCGGCGGAGGAAAAACGATACTTCACGGCCGCCTGCACAGTCGAGTAATGACGGATTTACTGACATTTGAAGAAAAATGTATTTTATTATGCATCCAAGAATCATAAACTCTAATGAGTCTAATGCATCAATATGGAAAATCTTACACAGGGTGAAGTTTTGTGAAATGATGTTAACAAAAACATACCAAGGGTTAGTTTATGACAAATCACTGTATACAATTAAAAAATCATAATTCTAAAGATCAAACAAGACTTGTACTAATAAAACCGAATAATATACTAATTTCCAAAAACATTGTCCTAATAATTAAACTGCTTGAAATTGTGACCGTTCACCCTCAGGCAATCATAAATGGACCACATCACATGATCGGTCATTGCCCTCTGAATTTCTGCTGGGTCTAATTCTTGAAATGCCAATCTCACTCGATGTTTTGAGTCTTCTTTTGTTGTTACGGAAGTTTTGTATACAATGTCTTTTATTTTGCCCCAACAGGTAGAAGTCTAAAGGGTGTGATCTGGAGACTTCGGCGGCCAATTTCAAGGACCCAACCTACCTAACCAATGACATATTTAATATTCAATAATTCTCTGTTCACTTTATGTATAGAATGGGGAGGAGCTCCATCTAATTGATACCAACAACTTGATAAAATATTTAGAGGCAAATTCTCCAAAAAAATCACTTGCAGAGGTACGCAAAATTTCTAAGTGTTTCTCAGAAGTAAAATTTTCATCATAAATACAGATTGCAAATTGATTGTTTATCAATAAACAAAACACATTAAAGCTAAATTTGTTTTGAAATCCTCTTTCTCTTATAAAATGCGGATTTTCTGTGGCCCAAATATGGTTGTTACGCCTATTAAATATTGTTTGCCGTGGCAATTTAAACTCATCAGTCCAGATTACCTTTTTAAGAAAATCGGAATATTCCTATGTTTTTTTTAACATCATTTCACACAACTCCACCTGCTTGGGTGGGTCATCAGGATGTAAAGCTTGAAGCATAAATAATTTGTTTATTTTCGCTCCTACATTTTTGGCAAATTAGAATAGCGTTCATGTATCAAAAAGATATTGAAAATATCTGCATTAGAATAAGCTTGACTTTCCATTATTAAAAATAATTTACAGTAAATGAATCCTAAAAACAAGCCATGCTGTCATCGGCAATGAGATTTAATGTTTGTTGTAGAGAGTATTGATAATTATACGAAATTAATGCTTATAAGTAAAAAACTATCAAAAATTGGTATAGAAACATCATATATCAAAAGATCCATATTTTTACCAACCTGTATTAAATTTGGTCAATTTATTTTCAAAAACATAAAATATCACATGCTTTTATTTAGATAAATGCCAAAATTCGAGGTTTGAGTTTTTGTTAGGTACTTTAATAATAACTTTTTAGTTTAATCCGTTTTTGTCGCAAAAAAATAGAAAATACCTAATTAATATTTAAAAAACAGTTAGAAATAATTGGTAAAAAAATGGTATAATATACATAGGGTAGATGTGGCAACACAGCGATCGCAAAAAAATATTTTTAAACGATAGATAATAGCCTACTTTGACAAACACCAAAATTTCAAAGTTGTGTCTTTTTTGGATCTTCAAACACGTCTAATAGGCCATTGAGTTTGAAAAACCCTGTATATATATATATATATATATATATACATAACTATAGTTA